>ML262720.1:4398-39184 GCA_005239495.1 Nicotiana undulata
GGGGGGGGGGGGAGGGGGACTGGAAGAAAAATTTGGGAATTCTTTTGGGGATTTGAATGGGCATTTAAGGTCGTATTTTGATGAATTTGATATGGGTAGACTCGGGAGAGGATAAGGATTCTAGTTTTGTGATTTTTATCGAATTTCGAGGGTCCGGGGGCTGGGTTTGGCCAATTTCGGGATTTGTGATGTAAATTGATAATATTGATGTGGGCTTCGTTCCTTTAGCATATATTAATGATATAATACTGATTTTGGTTAGATTCGGGGCGATTTGTGGCTGAGTCGAGCGGCAAGGGCATTGCGAAGTAGAGTTTTGGCTTGATTAAGGTAAGTAATGCTTCCAAACTTGGTTCTGAGGGTTTGAAACCCCGAACTATATGTTATATGATTATAATTAAGGTGACGCACATGCCAAGTGACGGGCGTGCGGGCGTGCATCGTGTGATTTGTGGCCCGGTTCACCCGATGGCACCGTTTAGTAGCTATTATGGACTGATATCCGCACTTCTATTAATGTGGTTAATGTGATCATGCTAGAAATCATGCTAAGTACTATGTTAAAGCTTCACGCCTATATTGTTGAGACCTGAGTGGTCATTTATTACTGTCTTCTCATGTGTTTTAGTGATGTTACATACTCAGTCCTGTCATAACATATCATATCATGTCCCAGTCTCGGTAATCGTTATTTGACACATCATATCATTGTTCGGGCTAGTATCATGACATTTTGAGCCCGTGTGTGTGAGACTAGAGAGTGATGACTGGGTGATACCGAGAGCCTAATATTGAGTGACAATACGGGATCGGGTTGTACACAGGAGCGAGATATTGATTATGCCTTCGTTGGCTTGTTATAGCGCTTGGGCTAAGAGGAGCCCCTCCAGAGTCTTTACACCCCCAGTGAGCGCATTGATATTTGAGGGATGAATATTTCCTGGACATGGATCTTGTACGAAGTGTTTATATTTGGAGATGGATCTTCTCCATGAGGCTGTATTGGCATGTTTTCCTCGGTACATAGCGACCGATGTCAGTGATGTGTATACGTACTCTGGGATGGATCTTCCCTGGGCCATTGAGCCATATACAGTACCGAGTGGTTGTGGGGTATATCATTATCTGAAGATGGATCTTCCCCATAGGGTTGGATCGACCTTCCTCAATACTGAGTGACTTATGTCTAATGTGTATATATTCTGGGATGGATCTTCCCTGGGCCATGCGAGCCATATACAGTACTAAGTGGATGAGTATTTGAGAGTGGGAGAACATCGTGCATTTCATACTGTTGATGCATTGACATGTAGAATACATTGAGTTATATATGTTAAACTGCTCAGAACTGTACTTGTTTTATCACCTTGAGCTGTCTAGTTAACTGAAAGCATGCCTAAATTTCTGTACATGGATTATGATAAAAATTTGGAGCTTTAGTCCGTCACTACCTCTCAGCCCACAGTTTGGGCTTGTTACTTACTGAGTTGGTGTACTTACGTTACTCCCTGTACCTTGTGTGCAGATTCAGGTATCCCTGGCCATGGTAGTGCCAGTTGATCATTTTGGCTGCGGATCATTTTCAGAGAGGATGAGGTAGCTGCTTGGCGATCGTAGACCCGCCTATCTCTTTCCTTGTGTATTTTTATTAATTATTTCCAGACAAAGATGTCTTGTTAAATTTTGAGAACAATTGTAGTATTGGCTCATGACTTAGTGACACCAGATTTTGGGGATTTCTCTTTTACAGTATTTCGAAGTTGATTATTATCTTTTATTTCGGTCTCTCTGATAGAAAAATGTCAATGTTTAAATATTTGTAATGATAGAAAACGAGTTGGTTAAAAGTGTAGGCTTGCCTAGTTCCACGATAGGCGTCATCACGACCGGTGATTTTTGGGTCATGACACCTAGGGATTAGATGTTGTTGTTGATCACATAGTACTTCCAAGGCATCTTACCATCATCAATTGTAACCTCAGGATCCGAGCTTACAATGGAGACAAAAGTCCTAAACCAATGTCTAGCATGTGTCGGGACAGTCCGAATGCAAAATGCACTCAGGGACCACTTCAGCCTCAGGATCAATTTGCTTCATCTCCTCTTATATTAGGGTAGCGAGTTCTGCCCGCCTACCTCCTCTCCTACTACTGGAGGCTACTCCAAAGGACCCCGTGTTGGCACGCTTACTTGGACGTCAAGAAATTGCACCTGAACAAGACGAACACAATTAGCCACAATACTTAGACCAAAATGCAAGACTATAGGCGTCACCACCCCACACTTATGTCATTGGCATGTTCACAAGTATAATATATACCGAGGACGCATACTACCCCATTAAAAGCAACTCACAAGTCGTCACTAACCCTCCCAACCTCCTAAATACAACAAAACAAAGAAGCTAAACTAATAACTATGAAGAATTAAGAAATTAAACTAATTGACAACAAACAAAAATAAGAGTTACACTACAAAGCTAAATAAGCATATATCATGGATCTAACAACAATATAGCCACTAATAACAAAAGAACATGGGTTGGACAGTCGATTAGCACCCGAGGCTAACACTTCACAAGTGCACTAATTAGAACATAACCGCTCGCCCCACACTTCAATTCAAACATTAGTTTCACCATTTTCAGAAATAAGATTACATATTTGGAAATTAATAAAGAGTATTACACATCGTTGTTTTGTACAATTAAGCATATTCCAAAACCCTTCTAAAAATCATAGTAAAAGCAAAATAATATTACATTTAAGATAAAAATAGTAGTAGCATTTTATAAATGAAACGGATAGATAGAGACTGCGAGAGTGACTTTTTCCTCTAGGATGATATAATATGATAAAAAGGCAAATAACATAAATAAAATTAAAAGCTCAATTATTTTCGGTTGAATGCGAAAAGTAAAATGAAGTAATTTAAATTTATAGTTCCACAATGTGACCAGCGCAAAACACAACACGAAATTAATGCGCCAGTCAAAGATACAACAACAACCCAGTAAAATCCCACCAGTGGGGTCTGGGGAGGGTAGAGTGTACGCAGACCTTACCCCTATCCCAGAGGGGGTAGAGAGGCTGTTTCTGGGAGACCCTCGGCTCAGTGACAATAGATATGTGACAACAAAACCCAAAAATAATCAGCAACATGAGAGACAACAAATAAATGAAAAAGCAGTAACACAAATATTATGCAAAAGTGTGAAATACAACATAAATCGCTAGCAGAGCTAGACAAAACACTATCATACCCTTTAACCTACACCCCTAATGCTCGACCTCCACACCTTCATATAAAGAGCCATATCCTTGGAAATATGGAGCCGCGCCATGTCCTGTCTAATCACCTCGCCCCAATTCTTCTTGTTCCTCTCTCTCCCTCTTCTCGTACCTGTAAAAGCCAACCACTCACACCTCCTAACCGGGGCATCTAGGCTTCTCCTATGCACGTGTCCGAACCATCTAAGTCGTGCTTCCCTCATCTTGTCGTCCATCGGAGCCACACCCACCATCTCCCGAATATCTTCATTCATAATCTTATCCAGCCTAATGTGCCCACACATCCATCTCAACATCCTTATTTCTGCTACTTTCATCTTCTGGATATGTGAATTCTTGACCGTCCAACACTCAACCACATACAACATGGACGGTCTAACCAGCGCTCTATAACTTACCTTTGAGTTTCAGTGGCACATTCTTGTCACACAGGACTCCAGACGCTAACCTCTATTTCATCCACCCCACCCCATTACGGTGCATAACATCCCCGTCGATCTCCCCATCTCCCTGGATAATTGACCCTAAGTACTTAAAACTTTCTCTCTTGAGGATTACTTGTGAGTCAAGCCTGACTTCCACATCTGCTTCCCCCGTCACGTCGCTGAACTTACATTCCACATATTTCGTCTTAGTCCTACTCAACTTGAAACCTTTAGACTCCAGGGACTACCTCCATACCTCTAGTCTCCTATTAACGCCGCCTCACGTCTCATCAATCAGAACTATATTATCAACGAACAACATACACCATGGCAACTCTCCTTGGATATGGTGTGTCGGTGCGTCCATCGCAGGGCAAATAAGAACGGGCTGAGCGCAGATCCTTGGTGTAACCCTATAACCACTGGAAAGGCTCTGAGTCACCTCCCACAGTCCTAACCCGAGTCATATCTCCATCATACATACCCTTTATCTCCCTAATGTAAGCCACCGACACACCTTTCACCTCCATACACCTCCAAAGGACGTCCCTGGGGACCTTGTCATACGCCTTCTCTAGGTCAATAAACACCATATGCAAATCCCTCTTCCTATACCTGTATTGCTCCACCAACCTTCTGATAAGGTGGATAACTTCTGTAGTAGAACAACCCAGCATGAACCCGAACTGGTTTTCCGATATAGACACCGCCCTCCTTATCCTCCCTTCCACCACCCTCTCCCAAACTTTCATGGTATGACTTAGTAACTTGATACCCCTATAGTTATTACAATTCTGGATATCACCTTTGTTCTTGTACACCGGAACAATTTTACTCCACCGCCACTTATCAGGCATCCTCTTCGTCCTGAAAATAACATTAAACAACACAGTCAGCCACTCTAAGCTTGCTCTACCCGCATATCTCCAAAACTCTACTGGAATCTCGTATGGTCTGGTCGCTTTGCCCCGACTCATCTTACCCATCGCACGCACGACCTCCTCAACCTTAATATGCCTACAATACCTAAAGTCGTGGTGGCACTCGGAGTGCCCCAATTTCCCTAACACGATGTTTCCATCTCCTTCTTCATTCAGAATTTTATGAAAGTACGTCTGCCATCTTTGCCTAATCTGGGCCTCTTCCATCAATACTCGACCGTCCTCGTCTTTGATGCACCTCACTTGATATAGGTCGCGATCCTTCTTCTCTCTCGCTTTGGTTAACCAAAATAACTTCTTGTCCCCACCTTTTCCCCCAAGTTCCTCATACAGCCGACCAAATGCAGCAATCTTAGCCTTTGTGACCGCTAATTTCGCCTTCTTCCTAGCCTCCTTATATTTTTCTCTGTTCGCTCTCCTCTGATCCTCGTCGGTGCTCTCTACTAACTTAATGTAAGACGCTTTATTGGCTTCCACTTTACCTTGGACCACGTCATTCTACCACCAGTCGCCTCGGTGCCCGCCAGAGTAACCTTTCGAAACTCCCAACATCTCTCTCGCTTCCTCCCTTATACACCCCGCCGTCGTCGTCCACATAATGCTAGCGTCCCACCACTCTTCCAGGCACCCATAATCGTCAGCCTCCCCTCCAACTCCCGTGCATTATCCTTAGACAAAGATCCCCACCTGATCCTTGACTGACCCCGTACAAACCTATGGCTAGTCAAAGATAATATAGTTTAATTATCGTCTCCACGTGGATTAGATTTATAACAATATTCGAATAATCTCTAGTTAACTGCTATCCATAATGATTAACACTTTGATGGGAATGTTTATTAACTACAATTAACAACTAAAAATAAAGCAATTATAAATTCGTCACGGAAAACTATAATTGAGCAACACAGAAATATCAGTGGGGGAAGTAAGGGTAATTGACTAGATAGGGACAATATAATTAACTCGAATCCAATTCTTGAATTAGTTTACTCTATAATACTGTTGATTCTCACGAATTCACAAGCTAATTAGATTACACTTGAAATTAAGGTTCCTTTTTCGATTAAACTTTAAATTTTAGAAATAATTCAAGTGAAGCAGTGTGAACACTTGCTTTGAATATAATGATGGTTTTAGTCTAAAATGCAACATCTCACAAAAAACTTCCTATTTTCTAGTTCAATGAATAATTCAAGAGGCTCTTTCGATTACCTAGATGAGTCACGAATTTAAACTAGAGCATAAGATGCAAAGAAATGCATCATAAAACATCTTTCGATTAAACAAAATAATGAACAACTTCACAATATAGTTCAAAATACCATTAATAAATTCAAGTAATTATCAAGAATCAAATCCCTAATCAATCATCAACACACTATGTTTGTCAAAATCTTAAGGGAAAGCTACTCCATAATAGTAGTAGAATCATCACAGATAAAATTAAGTAAGAAAACATGAATTCAATCCACACTCGGGTATTGAGTTGATAGAAGAATGATGAATTCTTATGCCTTAGAGTCTCCAATGCTTTTCCAATCTACCGTAGGTTAAAGTCCTCTCAAAATCATATTTTTGATGTATCTATACCATGTAGAAAGCGGGTCTGGACGAAACTATCCTTTCTAAGCCGAAGTGGAAAAATACTCCAATGGACTTGCACAGGCGGGCGCGCCCAGCAGTGCACCATGCGCCGCGCCAGTGGAGAAGTTAAGAGAGTATGATTTCTTTTAGAGATCTCCCATGCACTGCCACGATGCGCCTCGCGGCGCCCCATGCAGTGCGGTAGTGCGCTTTTCTCAACATGGGGTTTTTCCCCTCACTTTTTGATATCCAGACTCGGTCCTCGACCCCCGAACGCGATCCCGATTTAATCCTTGGGCAAATGATGAGTCTTTAAAGATCTAGATTATTCAATTTAGCTCTTAATTATCCTCTTCACTTAAAATCATCTCCTACAAGGCATAAAACACGTAATAAGTGTAAATCACATCATTTAAGCTCATAAAGTACACTAATTAAAGTGCAAAATACAGGTAAAATGTGAGTTCCTGGCTTACCATCACACTGGTTGAGCGAATGCACAATGGTCTTTTTATATGATCTTGACAATTTTCCTCTCAATGAGCTACTTTTTTGGATTAAGTTAGGTCAAATGTATATTTCTTCACCGGGCATCTTTTATGATACTTTGGTTTCAGATCTATTGTTGATAATGTAAGAGGTACTGCTCATTCGTATTATTAAAATAGTTTGTAAATATAAACTTTTTTTCTAACGATAGTTTTTCCTGAAACAATAAAAACAACTTCAATTGCGACTGCTAACGAAAACTTACTTTTCAACTTTCATTCCGTTGTAAAAAATAACTTCTACTTTTATCCAATAGTTTAGTCGAAAACCTTAACTCTTCAAAACAAACATTTCTTTTTGCAAAAGTAATCATTTTTAGTTTTTAGGAAATTTAGCCGGATACTATTATCTTTTACTTCTTTTGTTTAATTTATTTGATGATTATATTTGATCGGTATAAATATTTAAAAACAAAGAGAGACTTTTAAAATTTTGTGGTCTAAAATAAGCGATAAATGTCTATGTAACTGTATATCATCTTATTAAGAGTAAAATTAAAATTCTTTTTGTAAATACAAATATTATTTTTAGGACATACTAAAACAAAAAATATATCATATATAATGAGACGGAAATAACAATTATAATATGTGTGAATTTAATATAATATCATTACTGTATTTCTACTCTTACATATTTGCCATAAGCTATGAAACAAACGTGCCTGGACACCTCTTACTTGTCGGAAGAAATTGTGCTAAACGAGATTGGACAAAACAAAACGTGACAACTTGACCTCTCATGGACCTCAGTCCACGCGCTATCCACTCGTCCACGCGCTACTGGTTCGCGATTGATGACCACATTTCCAATATCTTTCTTTTTTATTTGCCTTTTTAGGAATTTTCTTTTGCGCAACTTTAGATTAATTGTCTTCAAATACTTTTAGAAAGTTTGTAACGAGCGAAGGCATGTTAGTTTTAGAGCCCGTTTTGTGAGGCTGCTAAAAATTATTTATTTTGAGAAGTGATTTTGTTTAAAATTGTTTTTAAAAAAAAGAAGAAGCTCTTTATAATATTTATTAAGTAAATTGTGTTTGGTCAATCTTTTCAAAAGTATTTCCGAGCATCAAAATAATTAGTATTATTTGTTTTAGAGAATTAAATTCTCAAAATATAAAGTAAAATATATATTAATTTTTTTAGTCAATATAAAGATATATTTATTCAAAGAAGTATTAGTAGGTATGCATTGCTTATTATTTACATGGTGTTTAAGTATATGTATATGCATTGTGCAATATAAATTACAAATTTATTCCATAAATCCTATATAAAAGAGGAGATCTATTTATAGTAGAGAGACTATTTAAAGAAGAATAAAAAATAAGAAAAATGAATAAATTGATGGTAGAAACAAAAAAGAAGAAGATTAAATTAATAAGGGAATTTGAAAAATATAAATTTTTGATAAGAATATTTTTATCTTGAAAAAATTATTCTGCTTTTGTTTCTAGAATAAAGTTAGAATTTATAGCTTCTTTCCAAACAGAAAAGCTTTCTTCTGTTTGGCTTCCAAAAATTTTAGCCAAATAGGCTGCTCGTATCACAAGCTAATGATTAAGGCATTGAGCCATAGAAGCATATCCAACAATTCATAATGAAGTTAAATAAATATATAATAATAATTGAGTTCATAATTATTATTTGCAAATGTTTAAAATATATCACAAAGTTACGTAAATCCATTGATGGTATGGTAGTAGATCCGCGTCCGATTCAGGATTTTGGTGAACTTTCTTTTCTCATAAAGTATGAATGTATGATCTCTAGAAAATGCCAATTTATAAATATTGGGCATATAATAGATGATGAATCAAGCACAACTATTTAGGGAAAAACAGTCAATTTTTGTTATCAGTGTTCATTGCTGTCATCCAAAGATTATTTAAAAATAACTTTAACAGATTTGGCCTTTAATTTCCCCCCACATTTGTGGCGCTCTTATTTAATATATTTGAATTTTGATGAAGTACTATTTAATTTACTGTTTTGCTAATACATTACTTGTGTAATCATTCTTATCTAAATTTAAATTTACCATTTTCACAATTTGCTTTAACTGGATATAATAAAATGATGAATAATTGCCATTTGTAAAGTTTTAGTTATATGATGTAAGGATCCTAGTGATTTTACATTTGAGAAGCTAGTATCAATAGACATTGAAGAAGGGATGGTTCCTGCAGATGATGTTAATAAGTTGTGTTGCATGATTTCTTTGTGTGTTTTTAAAGTTTAGGAATAATGCCGCTTTTATTATTTAATAAATATCTCTTTCCGAACAGGTTTTCCCATCAGTAATGGGACGTTCGGGATGAAGCCAATCAAAAAAAAAAAAAAAAGAAAAATTCGGAAGCAACTCAATTACGACAGAAGACTATGATTTAACATGACATTAACGGTGCCATAAAAAAAATTTCTCTCTCCAAGATTGTGACAAAAAAAAAGGATAAATAATTCACTTCAGCAAAAATGCCATCTGTTCGATGAATATTCGTCCTTTTTCTTATTTTTTGATATTCCAATATTTTGTCCTTCAGTATTCATTTCTCTCACAATTTCAATATAATCTACAATTTATTTATTCTCGGAACTTCATAAAAATTAGGTAAAAGAGAAGAAAGAAAAATAAAAAAACTCTAGAGAAATATTATTATCTTGTTAATTCTCGCAACTTTGAATTCAAATTTCTATGGAGGCTTGATTTATTAAATTCTTTATATGTCACAAAAGTAGCAATTTTTACTGTTCGAGCCGTGAAAACAGTCTCTTGCAAAAATAAAAGATAAATCTGCGTAATATACCCTTATGGTTTGGTCTTTTCCCGGACTCCGCGCATAGCGAGAGCTTAGGATACAAGAATGCCTTTTTCTAACTAACATATCATCCCAAATAATGAGATAGACTAGACGAATCATCTGTGTATATATTTAGATAATTCACCAGGTAAATTATTTTTCCCTAGATAGGTGAAGTTATTTCACAAAAATTAGTGACCCAAAAATAAGCTAAGGTAGGATTGTACTATTTTTGTAGATAACGATTTCCTCAAAAGTCATTTAAAAAAAATAAAACAAATTGGCAATAATTGCCGGCTTGAATAGTTCCTAGTATTGGACCTTGGTATGAAAACTAACGGTCAAACTCCATACACAAAGGAAAGTCGCACCAAAAAAGATTTAAGATAATTAGAATAAAAAAACAACAACACATAAATGTAATTTTTCTATATATATAAAATAAAATAAAACATATTTTTAATTTATAATAATTGTATTGGATACACTGGAGCAGCCCCCCCTACTCTCTCTCTCTCTCCGCTGTTTTTCTGTTTGGTTCCACTTGCTTTGTTGTGCTAGCCCTAGATCTCACACGCCAAATATATTACTAATAATTCGTATTAATAATACATACATGCACACAGAAATACAGATCCTTTTTGGCTTGAAAGATTTGGAGTTCTTGCACCCATAATAGCAACTGGAAAACCAAAAAAAATAAAAAATAAGAACCTCTCTTTTCTTTGCATCATTATTCAGGTAATATTGCCTTCTTGATTTATGTTTGTTCTTTGATTCTATGATGTGGGTTTGTGTTTGTTTGTAATTCTAGACGTACCCTTATGAGTAAATATTTGAACTTTGATTGAAATTATGGATTCTTGAAAAGATTTAAGATTAATTCTTTGATGGGGTTGTTGCATTTATGGGGATATATGTATTTGTCTGTTTATGTATGATGTATGTGTTTTAAGGTGATGATGGGAGTGGGGGTGGGGAGTGGATAGATTTGAGGTCTGATAAATGGGTGTGATTCTAATTTAAGGTTGTTTGGGGCAACCTAGGAGTCTGTATAATTGTTGTAAAGGTTGTTATTTGCTATGTTATCTTATGTGATCTCATTAGCCAATTATTTGTGTACTAAAATTTTCATGTGTTTTTGCTTTTCTACTTCCTGGAAATTTCTTAGAGTTTGGATCGTTTTTACTGTTTAATTATGCGGATGCTGAGGTCGAATAAAAAAAATTCTGTATTAACTAGGCGGATCCGGGATTTAAATCCTATGGGTTTTTAGTTTTAAAGTTTTTGGTATTAACCCATTATATTTGTAAAGTTATGGGTTCATATCTACTATATTTGCAAGTTTAATAAATTTTTACATGTAAATTTTTACTCCGCGTCTAAAGTTATGGGTTCAATTGAACCCGTCGGTAATAAGCTAGTTCCGCCCCTGAACTTGATCTCTTTGTAGAGCCAGTTGAATAAAGTCATTTTGTTGGATTTTATAATTCTGCTCTCTGTTTGAAGTGAAAGGCTGATTTCCATGTTTCGTGCAGCTTATGAATATCTGATTCATTTTCGATAGAAGATGTATGTGTACACAGACTGTTATTCTCTTTTTTGGCTATATCAACTGGACTCTGACTCTAGTATGGGAAGTGTGAATCTTTCCTTGTGTTTCTCTTACTTGGGAGGCTTGTAGGGGATCCAATATTCTAACTGAAACTTTAGGAGTTAAATTCCGAATCAGCACAAGATAATGAAAGGAATTAAGGATTTTTCTTTACAAGAACATCTGAAGTTAAAGATCTTAATTTAACTCTAACTACTCCTTATTTATTGATTTTTCATCCTCTTGCAGCTTTGATTTTGTTCTCATCGATTCACAAATATTGCTTCTGATTGTTGGGTTGGTCAAAGATAAGACAGTGCGCTTTGGTTATTGATCTCAGAGATTGGTCAAGGGGTCTAGTTTTTGATGTTGTTGGATTGCTGATGTATATAGTTCCTAGATGAAGACATCTCAGGGGTGGCATTTAGGCATGAAGGACATGCAAATATTGTCAGCACCTCGCCATCGTGCTCAGTTAAAGAAACCAACATGGATAATCGTGTTGGTTTCTTTAGTTAGTTTGTTCCTAATTTGTGCTTACGTTTACCCCCCTCAAGGTTCTGGTGCTTGTTATGTGTTCTCACTGAATGGTTGCAAGGGGCTCTCCGATTGGCTTCCTCCTGCACCCGCCAGAGAATTGACAGATGAAGAGCTCGCTTCCCATGTTGTAACTAATGAAATTCTGAACACACCCCCGGTCATGCCGGAGAACCCCAAAATTGCATTTATGTTCCTGACACCTGGTGCATTGCCATTTGAAAAGCTCTGGGACAGATTTTTTCAGGTTTGTTTTCCATATTCTCGCGGAAGTTCCACGCTGCGTTTCAGCTTTCTCTATTGATGGTTTTATAAAATTGTTTCTCTTTCAGGGCCATGAAGGCAAGTTTTCTGTCTATGTACATGCATCTAAGGACAAACCAGTACATTTTAGCCGTTACTTTGTCAATCGAGAAATTCGTAGTGATAAGGTTTGTCATACTGCGTTAAATTAGTACTCTTCTTTGTTTTCCATTGCCACTGATGAGATTGAGTATTTAATTTTGTTGCCTGAACTTTGTCCATTTATTTTTTCTGATACACAAACCATTGTCACTAGTGAGATATTGTATCTCATCAAATTTGTCGCTTGAAACTTTTTCATGTATTTTTTTGAAATACACTTTGTTCCTTTGAAGAAATTGAAGTCATTGTCTTTTTTGGATTTTGTTGTATGTGGACATCTTCTGTGATGCTTCTTCCATGGCTATTTGTTTGCGATGACTCCTAGATTCAAATTCCAATTAACCAAAAAAAACAGCTGAATGAGAAAAGAGTTCTGTAGATTGTGCTACTGGCTTTTTGTGTAATCAGGCTGTTGTTTGTGTGATAAACTGATTAACAGTTTAACACAGAGTCTGAGAAGAATGATTGAGAATTGGCAGCAGCAACTACTTTATATGCAACATCGTGCGACATCATTACACTCATCAGCTCCATCGTACTGCATTTGCTTCTTTTAATTGCTTGGAATGGCTTACACTTATCTCCTTTATGAATTCAAATGGATCTAGGACTTAGTGTAACCTACAGGATCCACTTCCTCCTTTCTTTGCAAGTGGCACAATTTGTCAATACTACTCTGACTATTACCCTTTTTAGTGGCACGGGTTTTTGTTGTGAATAGACCTTGAGAATTAAGTTGAGTATTTCAAGTCAGCCATATTTATTAGATAATGCAAGTTAGTATTGCTTATAGTCACTGTATTTTCTGCAAGTGTCTTCGCTTTCATTTTTCATTTTAAATTTAAATATCGCCCTATATTACTTGAATTCGATTACGGGCACGTATGAAGTATGGGTTTGTATATGTATTCAGAACAAGTATGTCAAGTTTTTTGCTAAATTTTAGTGAATTTTGAAGAACCGTCACGAAGTATTGCACCCTTGTGATACCTAATTGACATCGCTATGTCGATGCAAATGAACGGCTCGTGTGACATAGCTTAGAGAAATACGAAGATACTTATAGCTATCTTAGTCATTTGAAGTCAGAGTTATTTATCATTTTCATTTATATGGCCGAGTTGTGGAGTAAACATTTCTGCACTGCAGGTAGTGTGGGGAAAGATTTCTATGGTTGATGCAGAGAGACGCCTTTTAGCATACGCACTAAAAGATACTGACAATCAGCATTTTGTATTACTTTCTGACAGGTTGACATTTGATGATTTCTCTTGTTTTTTATTTTTGCAATTATGCCATTATATCATTTCTGATCATGTCGCTTATCAACTTGCAGTTGTATACCGCTGCGTGATTTTGACTATGTTTACAACTACCTGATGTATACAAATATCAGTTTTGTGGACTGGTAAGACAATTCCTCTGATGCTTTTGTTATGACATAGTTGTCATACCTTATGGTGCTCCGTGATAGTTTATATTTGCTAATCATCTTTAGAATATTATATTACATGGGCTTAAAATCACTCTAAAGTAATTTTGAACTTTCTTGAAGTTGTAATAATTGTGACTCCTTTCGTATTATTCTCTGGTCCATTTGAATTGCATGACTCATTTTCTTATATAATTAAAGAAATGCTTTTTCTTCATCAAAAATAAAAAAAAGTGCTCTTTTTCTTTCTTCTCAGCTTTGAGGATCCTGGTCCTCATGGAAGTGGCAGATATTATGAACGTATGTTACCTGAAGTTGAAAAGAAGGATTTTCGAAAGGGTGCACAGGTGCCTTTTACACAACTTTTGCTGTTAATTATTGGTTCTCTCTCATTTATTTTTTTGTTGAGGAATGAGTGGAGAGAAGAATATGGCGCTCAACACTCACTTTCCTATTTTATCAATCTTGTTGTGCATGTTGGAAACTATGCTTGGTGCTTGTCAAGTAAACAATCAGCCTTTAGCTCCAATACTCTTGTTTTTGGTAACTTATATGTTTTCATAAAGCGTGTTAAGAAAATAAAGGATCGGACCCGAAAGAGAGAACAGATTCTCTTCTCCGGCTTTCCATTTTGTCTATGTATTACATTGGTCGCACTATTTCACGAATTATAAAGCTTTCCCATTCATTAATAATTTGTTCAAAAACAACAGGATATTTTGGTTTTGTAATCTGTTAAGTGTTCAATGAGTTGGTTAATTGCAGTATTCTGTAGGTAGAATTCCTTTTCGCCATCTTAGATTGGCCAAATATAGGGGTAGCTGTCGGGCACTTCTTATAGCTTAATAGCCTGATATGCCAATTTGAATACGATTTTCTTGTTCTGATAGGTTACATTCTGAATGTTTACAGTGGTTCACGATGAAGCGACAGCACGCCCTTGCAGTTATGGCTGACAGTCTCTACTATAGAAAATTCAAGGAATACTGCAAGGTGTTTTTTTTAAATCATACTTTGGCTGATGCTATGATTATGGTATTAGCTATATTTTTGACTGTATTTATTTCATTGATGTGTACGATGTTGAATGCTCTATGCATTGATGTTTTAATTACATCATTTCTTTCCACGTTGTTGATTGTTTTGGAGAACTAATTAGCGTTAAAATTTCTGAAAGTTTATAGAACATAATAGATGCCAGAGAGAGTATTCATATAACCAGCCCCAACTATAATTGGGACTGAGGTGTAGTTGATAACAAAGGCAGGATTAGTCTGCTTATTGGTTTATGTTATATTCATCTTTCGCAAGTAGTCCCAACTACTCTTTCTTCCCTTGGATTTAAAGCATCCGCTTGCGTTTGAATTGAAGCATAAAAACTATTGTTCTCTGGCATTATTTCTTTGTTCATATTGTTATTTCCACTTAAAGTTTTTTTCTCAAATCTCTATTTGTATTGCTATTTGGAAACTAGAACAATGTTTGATCATGGAATTTGCTACAGGCACAATAAAACATGCTTGTATCCATAGACTTCTAAAAATTCATCTACGACTACGTTAACCATTATCTCCCACTCCCCCGCTTTCTTTTCTTCTGGCCTTTTTTGTTTGTTTGTCTAGATGTGAATTTGGTTAATTTTCATTAATCACTCTAATAATGCAACAGCCAAACATGGAGGGTAATCGTAACTGCTATTCTGATGAGCACTATCTACCAACCTTTTTCCATGTGAGTAGTTTTCTTCATTGATGCGTCTTCTAGTCATCCTGTTTTGATCATTTACAAACTAACTGGTTTTCTTCTTCTTATAAATTTTCAGATACTTGACCCAACTGGAATTTCAAACTGGTCAGTAACACATGTTGATTGGTCCGAAGGGAAGTGGCACCCAAAATCATACGTGCACAAAGATATTACTTCTGATCTTATGAGAAACATAACAGTAAGGCTAACTTCCCTCGGCATGCATACGTCTAGTCCTGTTTTCAATCATGACATGATTTAACGTTTGTCCTCACTGTTTCTGCAGTCTATTTCAGAGAATGTGCATGTCACAAGCGACGCAAGGGTATGAATAATTAATCTGATGCTTGCTTCCCTTGCATTGTCTAAGTAGAAAGCTTCATTATCTGATAGATTACCGTGTTATTGCAGAAGGAAGTTCAAATTAGGCCATGTCTATGGAATGGAAACCAACGACCATGTTACTTGTTTGCAAGAAAATTCTTACCTGAAACTCTAGATAGCTTGTTGCAGCTTTACCCCAATTATACGTCGATTTAAGTGGGTTGACAATATCCACACTGATTCTTTGGTCGATTCAATCCGACCCTCCTTCATCATCCATTTCTTGTGTATCTTCTTCCATTGTTGTAAAGCGCTCCCCCCTCTTTACAGAAAGGTTGTGCCCCCCACAAACCAGGCATCTTTTTGAGTGCAAGGGTTACTGGCAGACACGGTTAGGGCGACTATATAGAGAGCCGAGGAACATTGAACCAAGTTGCCCTGAGTCGTCGTGCTTCCTTTTGGGGGTAGGTGATTTCATGTTTAGTTTTTCTTTTTTCTTCTTCTCAGTTTTGGGCTATTTTTGTTATATTGATCTTAGTATTGGGATTAAGAAAATTTTGGGGACTTATTTAACGGCAACACTGTATTGTTGACCTTTGTAGAAATTGCAAATATGGCCCTTATTTAAAGAAACTGTTACATTTCAATTTTTGAATCAAATAGAAATTTCAGAATCTGAAATGCGATTTGTGTATGGAAATGATAAATCAGGTGCTGTGAACAATTCCTTTTGCCTGACCTATGTGTTTTAAAATCTTTTATCTCTTAAATCTTCCTTTTCGTTTCATTTTCAAGTTTCTCATATTTACAATTAATAAACACTTGAGCTTTTGTGCATTTAAGCTCCCGTTTGGCCATGGATTTTGGCTACTTTTATGATCAGATTTTGAAAAAAAAATTAATTTTTTTTCGAGTTCCCAAAAATTGGTATAGAGCAGTTTTGGTGGATTTTTTTTTTCCAAATAAAATGCATGTGCAAACACAACTTCAATTTTCAAAAATTATTTTTCTACACAATTTCAAACTCTTTTTCCAAGTTTCAATTGAATTTGTGTCGAAATGCTAGCTAAGAGTGGCCGAACAGTCAATGATACAGCGGTAAAATTCCATTATCAGGAAGACATTGTATGAAACATTCAATCATATCCTGTGAGGCTTAGAATTTGCATAGGATTCTCCCCATATATAAAGATTTAGTTTTTCCTCAAACAAGGGATAGTACTCACTACTTTTTGATAAACTTTTGCAAGTTTTTAAATTGTGTCATAACGATTTTCAGATAAATATTTTTTAATGCCAAAATAGAAAAGGAAAAAGAAAAAAGAAATTTTATATTCTTTAACTAATTCCTAATTATCCTATTTAGGAGTTGTTATTGTGTCAAAATTTGGTTAAGAAGAATCCTAATCCTACTTTTACCTTGAATTATGCAAAATAATATTTACACTCTTCAGGTGTGTTTGGCTTGTTTGATTGGGGAGTGAAAAGAAAATACTCATTTGTTGAAATAAAAAAAATACACTTTTAATAACATGAAAAGGAACTTTATGAGTTTGTATTTGAGATTCTACTATAATCCATTTGATTTATTGCATTTGTGATAATATATTAATAATGTGTCAGGTGTTGGAATTTGGAGCATGAATAATATATTTATGCCTCATTGGTAGTATTATCTTAAGTCTTAACTACGTATCAAAATGTAAATGAGATTCAGCAATCTCCATCCAAATTTGCTTCATCAATCCTAATCTGACAGTAAATTTTATTGCCGATTAGTTCTCGATAATTCCTTCAAGTTGTTTAATGAATTTAATTACTTAAGATTGCAAACACTAGGAAATTAGAAGCAATTTAGTGTTATATATTCCTTGAGCACCATATAATGATCAATCACAATCTATCCTAACGAAGGACATCCTCATGATATTGTTGTGCCCAAACTCGATTTGACTATAACACCACGAGGGTATATAGATCGTGACCGTGACCATGACCGCCTGTTTGATGGATCATTAACCACAATGGACCCAAAGTAATACACTACCAGTGTCCATGATAAGAATTTGTGGCACCGGAGGTGTACCAATCTTTAATGGAACAAAAAATCGACAAGTATAAATCCCAACTTCTTTTTCAGATTATTTCAAACATTCATTAGATCTGAGCCGCTCATCTTTCATTCATTTTTTGACACGATAGTTGACTGAATAATTTTTATTACTAGCCTCTCAGTCATGATGGGATGCTTGATTACATAATTTTGTAACAATGGTAATGCTACAAGAAACAATTCCACCATTTTGAGAAATTAACTTTCTTTCACCTTGGATATTGTTTCTTTTTATATTACAGGTTATGCGATTCTTTCTAGTCAATTTGGTAAACCATATTTTCTGTGAGTTAACTACCGATTAAATACATTTTGTGTGTGCATACTTCATTAAATAGGGGGAAAAGGAAAAAGAGCACAAAGTTTGTGACTTTCTTAAATTGCACCCTGGTATACATGAAACAAAAAGAGATTTAATACATCCAATATTGACAGCGAGATTAAGCGCATGATCAAATTGTGACTTTCAAATACTGTTAATATAGGCAAAAAGCTTGAGTTCAGCTTCAACGGGCAGCCTGGTGCACAACGTATCATGCGTTTAGGCAGTATTTACGGACGGGTCACAATGATGTGATATATATACCCTACCCTAGCTAATGCAAGTATTCGTGGCTACTTCCATGGTTCGAATCCGTGATATATCACATGAAAATAACTTTACCGCTGCTCCAAGTGCATGCAATATTTGGGGTAATTTTCACAAATGGTCGTAACTATGACTTTTTTTCATCAAAGTCATATAACTATATTTCCTCACAAAAATCATAATGATTGAAAAATATAACTTTTCAGTAGTATTTTCTTATTTCATATTTTTTTTATTTTCAGTATAATAAATAATAGTTCAATTAAAATAGGAATGACCCAACCCGCCCGACCCAATAGTCATATATATAAATTAAAATAATGTTTAGCCTGCAAGAAAATAACTATCAGTTGGGTCCTTTAATCATTATAAGGAACTGAAAAAGAGACTCGAGTTGCTAATGAACAAGTTACAAGTGATCTACTCTTGCTTACCACTGCTAGAGTCATCACACACACACCATTGAGCAGCTTTCTTCAAATTGACATTCAATCCCTGCTGCAGCAAGGAAAAGCAACTCATCAGATTCTTGAACCAGATCAATGAAGACAACATAATGTAATAAGTGGGTTGCGGACTTCATTGACTATATGCTTTAAATTTTTTTAACTATATCATCACTTCGTAAATTATAAATATATTTCAAAGAAGACAAGAAATGGAGCACATAAAATAAAGAACGAAATTTTAAACTGATTTTCGAGCAATAATATGAGACTGTACCGACAATTATCAGTGATGACACTAAGGCAATCATTTCCCATGCTCTCTTGATCTTCTTGAATTTCATTCACAGATTTTGCAGCGGAAATACTGCATTCATGCAACTCTATTGACGCCAAGGTACAAATTTCCCCCAAGTCTTGAGGGATTTCCTCCAGGTAGTAGCATCTTTTAAGAACTAGGCGTTCCAGCCTCGGGAAGTTAACACTGCTAGCTTCCCAGTGCTTCAGATTTATTGAGCTGATTAGGAGGAACTTAAGTTGATTGAAAGCCTCTTCATCATTTAATTTCCATACATCACCATCAAATCCATTGTATTTAATCTTAAGCTCTTGGAGGTTTGGCAACATTACAATGTTTGCCATGTCTTCCCATGGTAAACTAGTATAACTTAAAGTCAACCTCTTCAGACATATAGGCAAAGCGAATTTACTTGGGATCCGGGGAAGTTGTAGTCCGTCGCCATTGAACTTCAACATTTCAACTTCTTTTAAGCAGGAAAGGCTATTTAGGTACTGGGACATCTTCCTTCCCTCGCATTCCTCCCAATCTCCGTGAACTTTCAGCCTCTTAAGATTTGGAATAGCAGAAAACAATTCAGAAGTACAGCTGGACAAACATAGACAAGAAAGTCGCTCCAGATTTTGTAGCTTGAAACCAGGCGTTACCTCTCTTGATGTAATAGGGAAAGAAAAGAAGTCATTCACGTGAAGATGCCTTAAATGTTTCATTTGCCAAATTGTATCAGGTACTCTTAACGTATATAATCGTTGGTGATGAAAAATCAAGGTCTGCAGATTATAAAGCTCAGACACTAACCAGTGAATATTATCTTCACAGTATAATTCAAGGTATCTGAGATGTACTAAATTTGTTATCACAACTGGAAAATCTTGAAAGCAACAATTATGGATTGTCAACACTCTTAGCAGTTTGAAGCGCTCCAAAAGAGGAAATCGACTTAATCCATGGAAGAAGTGCACTGTTCGAGTGAATAATGAGTCCCGGAAAGCAGAGGCATAAGCATATGAATGGATACTATAGCGACGAACACGAAGCTTCCTTGCCGAAGGAGTAACCTGCAGGAACTTCTCTTTCTCAGCTTCTCTTAAAATCAAGTCACGAATCAGATCATGGACACCACAGGTTTTCTCCTCGCCATTAAATCTACGCTTTCTAACCATTATCAGATTCCTACTAACAAGATCCTCCAAACAATCTTTTCCCACAAATTCTTCCAATAGAAAACCCTCAGAAACCCATAAGTTGATCAATGTCTCAATGTTAACCTCACTATCTTCTCGGAAAACTCCCATATAAAGGAAACATGGTTTAAGATGATTAGGTAAGTAATTGTAACTCATAGCAAGCACTCCTAGACATATATCTGATTCATTAGCAACAACCTTACTTACACTTTTGGCAACTTCTATCCAACTTTCTCGTGTTCTAGCAATTTTAGAAAGATGCCCTGCAACCACTAGAATAGCTAAAGGTAGTCCTTGGCATTTTTGTGCTACTTGCCTCCCGAGATCCTCTAACTCAGGAGGACAAACCTGTTCTACCCCAAACACCGTCTCATGAAGTAACTTCCAACTTTGATCTAAATTCAAGAGGCTTATCTCATGAGGGATGCTGTCAGGGTCAGCATGAATAGCCAGATCTTTAAGCCTACTAGTCAGAATAATTCGACTACCATTGTTGTCGTCTGGAAAAGTTCTCGTCATAAGATCCCAGACTTCACTACTCCAGATATCGTCTATGACAACAAGATACCTCCGACCCTTTAACTTTTTGTATATCGCTTCCATCAATTCATCATCAGTCGATGTTTTTATCTTATTTGTCAGTTGAGAAAGAAAAGAAACAATACCCAACAACAAAACTCTAACCCGATATTCTTGAGATACTGTCACCCAAATATGGATGTCAAAACGATGCCTGATTTCAGGATCATCATATGCTTTTTTAGCAAGTGTCGTCTTGCCGATACCACCCATTCCCAAAATAGACACAATTTCTCGGGTTAAAGGGGGCCCGGTTAATCTTCTCTTAATTTTCAACAAATCATCCTCAAGACCTACAACAACATTTTCTAGATTCAGATTTGCAACTTGTCTAGATGAATGAGCAAGCAAGGAATCACGTGTTTGCAGATCCTCATTTGTAGGATCACTATAGCCTTGAAGTTCATTTGTACCAAAACTACTTCCCATCACATTCCTCTTCACAACATCAATCCTTTCTATAAATCGAGACAAGGTTTTGCGAAATGTCCTTTTTTCCATCGTTTCATTAAGGACATTCTTTTTACCAAACCTGCATACCATCACCTCCCTCTTTAGTGCATCAAGTGTTCTAAACAAAATCTTGGATAATGCGTCTCTTTTCATTGTTTCATGTATCTTTAGTTCAATCACATCTTCTGCTTCTTCCACCGCCTTTCTAATCTCTCTCTCCAACTCTTCAACCTTTCCACAATCTTTACTTCCCTTGCTAGTGTTGTCAAGAAAGTGTCGGAAATATTCAAGACTATCAAGGAGAGAGTCCATCAATGTTGTTGTTTCATCACTTACCAAATACTGTGGTTTTCGCTGAACGAGTAGCTCCAAAGTTCGTATAAGAGAGATCACAGCAACATAAGCCATCTCTATCAATTAGATTCCTAGATCATCAATTAAGAGAATAACAACAGTTAATAAAGAGGTCTAATAAGACTTATCAAATGCTTACCTAGATTATAGCTGCAGCTTTTGTTGAACGCAAAAAGATGAAAACTAATAAGCTGCAGATGTTTGTTGTTAAAATAAGAATATGAGAAATCATAAGACCAGATTCTCCCAAATAGAGAAGATATAAATGAAACTGAAAGGTGAAGTATGACTGTTGTTGAAACCTGAAAAGAAGCCCTTAGAAATTCTTTATCTTATACAGTAGTATCATGTATAGAAAGAAATTAAGCTCTAAATAAGAGAAAGGCACTATCATGTAAATGAATTTAGAGAGCAGAAAAAGCAGGAGAGTATTATATTACCTGGCTTTAATTGGGAAGAAGTAGAGGTAAAATCTACTGCAGACTAAGACCAACAACTTATAACGCACTTTGAGTGTAAGAAATCACAAAACAAATATAAGATGATGATTAGAGTGGCTACAGTTCAGTTCTTGAATCTTTCAAGAGCAGTCACTCCAAAGCTTGGTCTTTTTGTATTAATAAAAACCAAGTGAATCTGACAAGACTTCTACTATGTGTGGCCAAGTTTCTCCCCCTCCCAAAAGTGTTTTTCCCCCTCTCAATTTGAGCTGTTTGGCCGAGTTTTGTTGAGATTGATTAGCCAAACACAAATTATTTCTCCACAAATACTTTTGAAAAAAACACTTTTCAAATAAGCAGAATTTTTTAGCTTGGCCAAACAGAGTATTCGTGGACATACCTGCTTGCTAATCAAGGGTAAATCTGGTAAATCATTCTATTTATCTGCTCTTGAGTGTGGTACTTCGCGCAGCTAAATATTGCGTTGTTTGATAGATTGACAAAAGAGGCAGACACACTTTTGTTGACTACAGAAGAGCAGCCTCACGTGGCCTACCCTAAAGACCAGTCAAAGAAACTCGTGCAAAGGAGTAACATATTTTAAGGACTTGAAATACATTTTGTAACCCCTTCAGATAATAATAATACTAAGCAATTTATCTCCTGTTCGGCATTGTATCAAACAGTTGGTATGCAAGTTTTGTTTCCGAAAATTTTGCATACGTAGTTGTTTAAACTTTAAAGAGATAAAACGCTCCTAGCAATTGAATTTGATGATAAACGAGTTTTGGTAACTGGAGTCAATTCCAACTTCTAATAAGTGGGCGAATATCATTAGCATATTGAAATCGCAAAAGAGAACATCCAAAATCGCAAGAATATGGATGAGTCTGGTCTCAAACTCAAAGATACTTGCTTTTGATTTTGGTAGTTTGATTCTTCTTCATTATGTCGTATTAACGGATTTCGAGGTGCACGCTGATGCAACTAGTGTGTTTGATGATATGCCTGAAACAACTCAACTTTTTTCCCCAGAGGAATTCTATAATATACACATCTATCACTCAACGATCCGAAAGGTACTTCATATATATGTTTTCTTATAGTTCTGTTAACGAAATATATAAAATTGAAATGTACTTCATTTGCTTCTATGTGTATTTCGACTGTAGTATCAGTATTGTTTGACCAACTTTGTATTGTTTTGGAATAGAAACGGCTACATTTTTAGTATGTACACCTCAGAACTATTTAGAACAGAAATGACTGCGGATAAGATACTACTACAGATTTAGTGTGTAGACATCACAAGACAATTAATATAAGGATATAACCAGGTTCGACTAAGTCTAATTTTCAGGCAGAAGTTGATAGAGTTTCCCTCAACGAATGAGAAAAAATACACAATACAATCGCTATAATCCCCAATTAAAACCCCTATATATATATATAAATCTTAAATAGTTCTAAATTTTTAAGAGAAATGTTTCTCAATTTGACAAGGACAATAAGGTTTTCTTTGCCAAATCTATTAGAATAGTGAATTTTTCCCAACCCATAAAGATTATGAATTTCTTAAAAATATAAAAAATAATTCAAGCCGCAAAAAATTAACTTATTTGATTGGACACGGAATTTAAGAAAAAAGAGAATAGTTTTGAACTTGTGGTATAAAATAAGGCACATACATGTATATATTTTGTGCGACTATAAATCATTGCATAAATGTAAATTGTTTTTAAATATGGAAATAAGTCATTCCTTTTAACACGGATAAAAAAGAAAATAAAGTCACATAAATTAAAACGGAAGAAGTAGTATTAGACACATCAGTTAACAGCCTCTCACATAACACTTGCAAATTGTATTTTCAATTCAAACCGGCAATATATGGTTGTGATACTTGTTGGGTCATTACAGTACAAGATGTAATTACCAGTATACATTGTTTGGCCATAGAATCTTTAAACTTTTTGATTTTGGCAGTAGATTCGGACATAGAATTTTAAACTTTTTGAAATAAAAATTATATATTTGAAAACTATGTAAAAAGTATTTTAAGTTATAATAATTAACAATTTAAAATATCTAAAAGACATAAAAAATTACGGTAAAAGGAAAATTCCTTTTGACTCTCAAAATCTGAACTCCGTCGCATAAATTGGGAAGGAAGAAGCAGTTAAATGCAAGCCCAAGAATCCCGTCTGCATTACCACCAATATTATTGCTTCTGACACAACCAAAGACCATATTTGGAATACTGGTACTACCTTCATCAGAAGTAGGTAGTAAATCTCATCTTATCTGGCCTATTATTCCATTACTGCTAGATGTATCAACATAGTCCAATCTATACAAATTAACAACGACCACATGACATTGCAGGGCGAGATAGACAGTACAAAGATGTACATGTCACATTATTAGTAAACTACTAGGAAGGATAATAATGGGGTGGAGAGCTACGTTGCGCGGACTCTTCAAAATGCTGTCGGCCCCGTGCTGGATCATACACTACTTTCGGCCACATTTTAGGAAAGTCCAAACAATATAGATGGAGCGTATCTTGGACATGAATCCGCATGGATAGGATTGAATCCTGGATATTACGCTTCTAGTGTCGATTTATACCGTTTGTAGAAGAAACAATTCTATTATTTTATGAAAAACAGAGCGATCAAGCTGTTGATCTTTCTTTTTCTCTCATTCTAAACTAGAGAGAGAGAGGTAAAAGAATATATGGATAGTTTCTCTTTATAGGTATATATAATTCTTTCTGGTCAAATATTCGAAGCATATTTTCTGTGAGTTAACTACTGCTTCAACCACTTAAACCATACGGTTTGAGTTCTTATCAGATAACACATTTTGTGAGTGCATAATTCATCAAAAGTTGATGAAGTAAACATGATTAAAGAGAATAGAAGAGCAAAAACAAAGAGATATCGAAATGAAATTGCTTGTCTCTGGATTTGAAAAACAAGCGAAAAAGTTACGTACTACATTATATGATTCTTGCATATTTTTTATATGATAATATAACTTAGCTACACAAGGGTTGTGTTTCTTACCAAGCATCTCGACGAAGAGCTTCAAATGAATCTTGTAAGTTTGATAAAAGTAAGATGGATTTAATATACAGTTTTCATAACCGCCAACCTCAACTATAATTTCTCATGGTGAATATATGAGTGTGTTTGGTATAACAGAAAATGTTTTCTAAGAAATATTTCTTTGAAAAACTTATTTTACGGTGTTTGGTACGCAAATTAAGAAAAATAACTTTTCAAAGATTTTTTTTTTTGAAATCTGAAAAAAAAACTTTCTTGGAGAGGGGGTGGGAGAGGTGGGGGAGGAGGTTGGGGTTAGACGTGAGAGTAGGTAGAGTTTTTGGATAATATTTTCCTAGTTTTTTCTAGAGAAGTCGTTTTTCTCCAATTTCAAAAAACCGTGATATTTAGAAAAATATTTTCCAAATTATTTGTACAACCAAATAGTGAAAAATGAAAAAACACTTTCCGTCGTACCAAACACACCCTATATCTTTTGCCGTTTTCATCTCTAGTTGGAGCTAAATAACTTTTTATGTTTTAGATATCAAATTTGGTGTAGGAAGTGTCTTGCCTCACGTATTAATGGCAAGTAGGGGTGTACAAATGAAACCGACAAACCGCACAAATCCGATAAATCCGAGTCCAACCGAGAAAAAAAACCCGACTATGATTTGATTTGATTTGGTTTGGTGTTGGAAAAAAAAAACCTGACCATATTTGGTTTGGTTTGGTTTTAACTAAAAAAGTCAAACCGAACCAAACCAACCCGACATTATATGTATAGAAGTTTTAAATATATTTAATGCATAAAAATATTTATGATAGAGTGTAGTTTATAAATATTTCTTGAACTTTTTCATAGTTTTATCTTTTAACGTATTAAGCTTGGGCTTATAATTTTTGGATGCTCCAATAAGTTTTATAGTACATAAATGTTAGTAACTCAAATAAATCTTAAGCCAAAATTAAATCAATACTAATGCTAATTAAAGACATTCAATTCGATTGTACTATGAATGAAAATAATGTTGGATATCTATTTTTAGTTTTTCCATTATTTAGATAAAATGTATAACTTATTTTTCTTTTAGTGGTTAGTCATGTAAATAATAGTACTTATTATTCATAAATTTAAATTATGTTTGTTTACATTATGGCTTATTAATAATATTTATTTTATGCGATTTATTATCTTTATTGTTGAATATTTTAGTACAATGCCATGACTCATCTCATATTTATGTTATTTGATTGAAAACACCTTATATAGTTCTGTCTTACTAAGATTAAAAACAATATGTGGAACACAAATTTTACATTTTGTGCTATGAAGACTTTATGAAAAAAAAAACCCGAAAACCCCGAGATTAAAAAACCCGACTTTTATTGGTTTGGTTTGATATTTAAGTTTAATAACCCGATACAATTGGTTTGGTTTGCTAATTAGAAAATCCGAACCAACCCGGCGTATGATACCCCTAATGGCAAGTATTCCATTTTGACCTTTTCAACGAATTAGGTAAAAAAATTCTACTAGAGATCGAAGAATGTAATGTTGTATGTACTTTGAAATTCATTCTTGACAAATAATTTCGTTATGTTTTCTGTCACGACGCAAAATCTAACGATGAATGTGATGGAGTCTATCGTGTTACAAGGCAAGCTTATTACCCAAAATATTATTACTAAATCGATTATAAGAATTTAATAAAAAAATTTCAACATTTAAATTTTTCATAAACTAAATCAACTCTAAATATAATTACAAAAATACGGAAACGAGCCCCAAACATCGGGGTGTCACTAAGTCATGAGCGTCTAAAACTATAAACTAAGATATATAAACTATCTAACTGTCCAAAAGAAGAAATGACAAAAGGAGTAACAACGTCCTGCGGACGTTGGCAGCTACCTTGCAATCTCTACAGATAGCCGACCTGAACTCAATGATCGCCGCACTCTAACTCACCTGGATCTGCACATAAAGTGCAAGGTGTAGTATGAGTACAACCGACTCAGTAGTAACATAAATAACTAAGCAACTGAGCAGTAGTGACGAGCTAAGTAAAATAGTGCAATTATTTATTTTCACAATTTAAAAATAAACAGAAATAAACATGTAAATTCCATAACTCAGTAAATTCCACAAAAAAGTTTAACAGATAAATGCAACAACATCAAAAGTAAATGCAACCTCACACCAATATCACTCCATCACTCATCACTCGCACTCAGCACTCAACACTCAACACTCATTACACTTAACACTCTGCGCTCACTAGGGGTGTGTACAGACTCCGGAGGGGCTCCCAAAACCCAAGCGTTAAGCACAGACAACTCACATGCCATAATATCAATGCCTGGATCCGCACGGTCACCTCACTTGCTACGCGAACAACTCACGTGCTATGGTATCAATATCTGGACTCGCACGGTCAACTCACGTGCTACGCGGACAGCTCACGCGCTATGGTATCAACATCCTCACAACCAGGCCCTCGACCTCACTCAGTCATGTACCTATCCAGTCTCACAATGCACCACCAATAAGGGGACACAACCCACATCAAGTATCACAACATATCAGCAAAATAATAGAGACTGAGGTAAACATGTACAATAATTTCTATGACTGAGTATAAATAACGTGAGCATGAATGAAGCCTAAACATGATCTCTAACGTGAAGGCAGACAAGTTCACCAACAAGTAAATGCATAAACACATATAATGATTATTAGGCCTCACAGCCTCACGGGACGAACCAAGTCTCAATCCATCGAGGTATACACCCACACGCCCGTCACCTAACATGGGTATCACCTCTAAACAATCACATGATATCAAATTCTCCGGGCTTATACCCTCAAGGCCAGAGTTAAAACTGTTACTTACCTTAACAACGTAAAATCCTACTCCAGGATGCCTTCGTCTCTGGACTCGGTCTCCAAAAGCTCCAAATCTAACCATAATCAGATTAATACCATTCACATGTGCTAAAGAAACAAATTCCACAATAAAACTACAAAAATATGCCAAAAATCCGAAATCGGCCAAAACCCGACCTCCGGGCCCAAACCCGACCTCCGGGCCAAAACCCGACCTCGTCCTCTCCCGAGTCTAGCCATATAAAGTTTTTCAAAATCGGACTCCGTTTGGTCCCTCAAATCCTCACTTAAAACTCTCCAAAACTCAAACCCTAACTCCCTCAATTTCATTTTGACATCATCAATCAAATCCCAAAGACGAATATGGATTCATGAAATATAACTAAAATCGAGTAGAGAACACTTACCTCAATCCATATGGTGAAAATCGCCTCCAAAATCGCCCAAATCCGAGCTCCCCAACTCAAAATATGACCGAATGAACAAACCCTTATTTTATATATTTTTCTGCCAGCTATTCTACCTCGTTTCTCATGCCAAACGATCCCTAAACTCGCCTTTTATGCCTCTCACGGATTCCTTGTGAAATTTTAGTCAATATAGGCTTTTGAATCACTCCATTTGACCTTATAATGAATGAGATATGTTGGTTTCAATATTTGCAAATAAAGGCAAATTTTTAATTACGATGTCAGTGGCAATTTCATAATTAATCTAAAAAATTTGGCAACCTAACTCTTAGTAAAATGACCATAAAATCTTCACATGATGTCTAAATTTGATGATTTTTTATGGCTCCGTAATTACGATACAGATCTAATGCTTCAATCAAAAAAGAAATCGCAGCTCATTTGTTAAATATGATATCATTTATACTTGAAGAAACGACATCGAAACATAAGAAAAACGAGCGCAACACAATCCAAACTTATCCGAAACTCATCCGAGGCCCTCAGGACTTCAACCAATAATTTCAACAAGTCATATATCACTACCCAAACTTAGTTGAACCTTCGGAACACCCAAAACAACACCAAAACACTAATCAACTTCGAATTCAAGCCTAAGAACTTCTAAACATCCAAAATTTGCCAACGACGCCGAAACCCATCAAACCATGTACGAATGACCTCAAATTTTGCACACACGTCACCAATGACACTACGAACCTACTCCATTTTCCGAAATTCTATTCCGACCCCGGTACCTAATTTTTCACTGCCGACTAGAATCGCCAAATTTCTAACTTTTGCCAATTCAAGCCAAATTCTACCACGGACCTCCAAATTACATTCCGGATACACTCCTAAGTCTAAAAGAACCCACGAAGCTAACCGAATCATAAAAATCCTAATTTAAATTCGATTACTCATAAGTCAACTTCCGGTTGACTTTTCTCACTTAGCTTTCTAACTAAGAGACTAAGTGATCATTTCACTCCAAAACTACTCCGAAACCGAACCTACCAACTCGATACAACTCAACACAGATGAACAACACATAAAGAAACATAAATGAGGTAAACGGGTGTGATGATCCAAGGGGTCATTTGTTGAATTTATGCTCTGTTCAAGCTTATTAGCCATAAAAAGATTAATTTTAAATACCTTGATTTGTGTGCACAGTCCGGGCGTGAAACCGGAAAGCTTTTATGTGAAAATATGAGAAATAGTAATTTCTAGAGTTAAAATTTGATTATAGTTGACTTTGGTCAACATTTTGAGCAAACGGACCCGGATCCGTGTTCCGATGATTCTGGGAGGTCCGCAGTAAAATATAGGACTTAGGCGTATGCCCGTAAATGAATTCCGAGGTCCCAAGCCTTAGAAATCAATTTTTGAAAGAAATTATTTTGCTGAAATGTTAATGAAATAAAGAAAAGAATTAATGTTTGAAACCATCAGAGTCCGGTACAGATTTGTTATAGTATTTAAATGCTAACTGTAAATTTTGGTGAAAAACAGAGTTTATTTGACGTGATTTGGACGTCCGGTTGAGAAATAATGAGCTTTAAGTGTTCTTGAAAAAAATGATGAGTTTTGAGGTTTAATTCATAGTTTTACATGTTATTTTCATGATTTGATCGCACGAGCAAGCCCGTATGATATTTTTAGACTTGCGTGCATATTTGGTTTAGAGCCCCGAGCGCTCGTATGAGTTTCGGATAGGCCACGGGATGTTTTACACTTGAAATTCTCTGCTGGTTTTCTGCTCTTAGTGCACATGTATTTTGGGCATTACGTTCGCGTGACCACATTCGCGAACGCATAGAGTAAATTGCTGGGGGGTCCCTTTTTGTTCAGTGCGAACCCGAGACCACCATGCGAACGCAGTGGGCTGGGGAGGAGACCCTACACGAACGCGTAAGGTAATTGGGCCTGGGGGAGGGGGGCTTCCGTTTCTTCTACGCGAACGCGTCTTGCGGGCTGCGAACGTGAAGGCCCAGGTCCCTATAGCTACGCGAACGCATCTCTTGGGTCGCGAACGTGAAGGCCAACATGCCTAACCCTATGCGAACGTGGGCAGGCCCACGCGAACGCAATGAAGGCCTGCCCAACTATATTTAAACACTGTAAAACACAGACAAAACCCCTTCTCTTCAAAAATTTCAAACTACACAGCCCTAAGGATGATTTTCTTCACCAAAGTTCATCCCCAAGTTGTTGGTAATCAATTCTAAACTTTACTCTTTCAATTACCCAATGTTTTTCATCACTTTTAAATCAAAAACTAAGAATTTTCATGGTAAAAAAATTGAGGGTTTAGGTAGAATTAGGGAATTTTGTAAAAAATCGAATCTTTACGTCGAATTAAGGTCGGATTTCGAAACATATTGTATATTAGGGCTCGTGGGTGAATGGGTAAACGTAATCCGGTCCAAACCCCGAATTTGGACCAAGCAGGCGCGGGGTCGAGTTTTTACTTTTTTTGAGAAAACTTAGGAAAAATTATAATTTTCAGTAAAGTTAGTTTCTTTAGCATTAATTAGTGATATTTAGTTAATTATGGTTAGATTCGAGTGTATTGGAGGTGAACTCAAAGGAAAAAGCTATAATTGAGCAGTGAGTGGCCCCCGAATTTTAGGTAAGTGCTTGGTTTAACCTTGACTTGAGGGAATAGGAATTCCAACTTAATTGTTATGTGAAAATGCATATGTGTGATGTATAGGTGAAGTGACGAGTATCTATGCACCACCAAATGGTCCACTTACATGATCCATTCCCTGTTTCCAATCTAATTGCTTCATGTTTTTAATTGTTTCATGTTCATTGTTGTTTTCTATAGTTACTTGGCTTGTTATCTTGTTGTAAGTCTTGTTGCAATCATGTTTGGGAAAATATTAGTTGTTTTCCTTGGTTTCAATGTGGTACATAAAGACTGAGTGGGTTGACATTATTTTACGAGATGTGTGTGTGTGTGTGTGTATATATATATATATATATATATATATATAGGTTCATTTTGAGATATTATTTATGAAGTTTGTGAGAACTACCACTTATTGTTTATGACTGTTGAGACAAAAGTATTGTGAAAGGCTTGGCCTGAATTTGTGAAAGTTTTGATAAATATATAAATATATATGACTGTGATAATAGTGGACATGAGAAATACATATATATGACTGTGATAAGGGTGGACAGGAAAAATAAATATATATGACTGTGATAAGGGTGGACATGGAAAATAAATATATATGACTGTGCTAAGGGTGGACAGGAGAAATAAATATATATGACTGTGATAACAGTGGATACTTGTGTTTTACTGAATTCAATGATATTTTACTGGTTCTGAAACTCAAGGATTTGAAGCTTACAGATTTGGAAAATTTACTGTTTTACTCTACTGTTTCTCATATTATGCACCTTTGGTTAGTTCAAGGTGAAGTTTGGAACTTTGGGAAATTCATGTGAGACCTTGGTTACAACTGAGGCCTGGAATAGGCGATTGAGTTATTTTATTTACTGTTGTAGTTTATCTTTTCTGGTTTGTGTAGAATTGTTTTATTGCTTTATATATATACATTGTTACAGGTTGAGTTAAAATTGCCCTGCCTTAGCCTCGTCACTACTTCATCGTCTTCTCTTAGTTCATAGAGACTGTTTTATATTTCTCAAAACAATTATATTATTTCTTTCAGCCCGTTATTTGTAGTAGTCTTAGAAATTCGTGAATTGTGACACCAGACCCTGGGCTAGTCTTAGAGATATTTATATAATTAGTTCGTGTCTCGGTTTATTTAATTGCTTATTATTTTATATTTGGAGTATTCATTGGAAAGCATATAAATTAATTTTACTTTAAATTTATTTATTTGTGCTTAAGTAAATAATCAAGGGAAATTAGCTAATCGAACTCTAACATTGGCTTGCCTAGCAAGTGTGGTGTTAGGCGCCATCACGATTCCTATGGTTGGGAATTTGGGTCGTGACAACGGGGCTATAACTCTCAGAACGACTGACTGGCTCGTTACATCCTCCCCCGCTTAAACAAATGTTCGTCCTCGAACGAGTCTAAAAACATACATGGAGTCTCAAATAAGTGAAACCTTCAACAATACCTTCTCGTCACATTCAAGTCATATGAACTCATATCGTGGTCACATAATACTCATCACGTATCCATCCAGCCACCATTTCCACTAATAGGAACACTACCAAACATATAGATCCACAAGCATGCGCTCACACAATCAACACCTCAGTGCCCAATCTACAGTCAAAATCCGGACTCAAGTCCTCCATACTGGCCCAACATCAACACACATAAATCACATCTCGCACCTCATCCAGGGAATCACAAGTCGCTGATGCACAACTGATACCGGGCGCTCATGTGATGACCCAAAAGGTCATCCTAAGTGATTCCACCTAAATCTGTGTTCTGAGGCCCCGAAAGTCTCCGTTAATCTTACCTCGATATGCGTGTGCAGCCCAGGCATGTAGCCGAGAAGCCCTTATGTTAAAATTTGATGAAAAATGGAATTTATGATAATTAAATGAATAAAGTTGACTTTGGTCAACATTTTTGGTAAACGGACCCGGACCCGTGATGTGACGGTCCTGGAGGGTCCGTAGGAAAATATGGGACTTGGGAGTTTGCCCGGAATCGAACTCCGAGGTCCCAAGCCCGAGAAATGAATTTTTAAAGAAAATTATTTTCTGAAAATAATAAAGGATTTTGAAAATGAATAATTATGTAAAAACCATGTTACCGGGCCCATATTATGGTTCCGGAGCCCGGAACAGGTTTAATATGATTGTTATGAGTTGTCTGTAAAATTCGGTAAGAAACAGACTTGGTTTGACGTGTTTCGGATCAAAAATGGAAAATTTAATAGTTTATGAAGTTTGAGAAAATTCTATGGATTTTGGAGTTTAATTCATTGTCTTTGATGTATTTTGGTGGTTTAATTATTTGCACAAGTCCGTAGGATGTTTATGAGGTTGTGTGTGTAATTGGTTTTGAGCCCCGAGGGCTCGGGTGAGTTTCGGGTAGGCATCGGAGTGCAAAAAGTAGGAAAAATCTAGTGTTCCTCAAGTTTTTCTGGTGTCTGATGCCTTCTTCAGTGCGATCGCAGATTCTTCCCTGCGATCGCATAGCATTGACATGTGATGGGGTATGATGCACTATGCGATCACACTTGCTTCTCCGCGATCGCATAGTGTAATAGGTAGGAAAGGGGCAGGGGGGTTAGTTGTTCAGTGCGAACGCACCTCAAAGGGCGTGATCGCGGAGGGTCCAGGGTTAATACTGTGCGAACGCAGGTGGGGTGCTGCGAACGCACAGAGGTTAGTATAGGGCCTGGGGATGGGTAGAATTGCCTTGTGCGATCGCGGGGGAGGGGGCTGCGGTCGCAGAGCTTAAGCAACTTACCTCTATGCGATCACACCTCATGTTCCGCGATCGCATAGCATTAAAAATGCCCAGTTATATTTTTAACCCCAAAACAGAACCTTATACGGGATTCTTCCCATTTTCCACTTCTCTTTTATTCCCCAAGACTTCATAACCGAGAATCAAGCTCCCCAACCTCCATAACTCCATAGGTAAGTGCTCTTGACCTCGTTTCCTCTTAATTTCTTCAACTAATCACTAAATTCTAGGCCTAAAAACATGGAATCAAAGTAGGAATTAGGGATTTTAGGTAGAGTTGGGTTTTTGAGAATTTTGGGTGATTCAACCTCAATTTGGGTTCGAATCTTAAAATAAATCATATATTTTGACTCGTGGGGTTATGGGTGATCGGGTTTTAGTCCGAACCTCGAGTTTGGACCGAGCGGGCCCAGGGTCAGATTTTGGTATTTTTGGAAGAATAGTAGAAAATGTATAATTAGGCTTCGGAATTGATTTATTGAGTATTTATTGATGTTAATAAATCCATTATGTCTAGAAATTATCGAATCAGAATTTGGATTTAAGAGGGAAGGCGGTATTAGAGGCTTGACTTGCACTTTGGAGCCAAGGTAAGTGTTTGGCTTAACCTCAGCTTGAGGGATTAGGTATAGAGTCTTACTTGTTATGTGAAACTCATGTCCGACGTATAGGAGTGGTGATGAGTGCCTATGCATTGCGGTCAAGCATGCCCGTGAGTCATTTGTGATGAAACTTACTATGTTCTTAATTTTTTTTCCGCCCTGTGAGTAATTGGTGAATTAAAAGTGATATATTGATGTTGTTTATTGGTTCTAATTGAGGCTTACACTGTTGAAATTGTATTACTGATGCGAGGTTGGTTATAGCTGAGACCCTT
>ML262721.1:0-66012 GCA_005239495.1 Nicotiana undulata
CAGTAGTAACGAGAGAAAAATCAAGTAAAATCAGTGGTTGTGATAAAATATTAAATTGTTATTTAGCTCAATCAAGGATAGTAATAATAAAGTCGAAATTTAGGCAGGTTATAGAAAGAACTATGGAATTTCCGTGAAAATGTCCCATGCATGCGCTCATCACCTCACGTACACGAGGTTTTTATAGTAAACACCAGTCAAAATATCTAAGGAAATTCCCCAACACAGAGTTAGGCAAGCCACTTACCTCGACTGTGCAAATCAATCAGTGATCACGCTCTTGCCATGAGTATCCAACTCCGGGTGGTCCAAATCTATTCAATTCGATGGTATAATGTAAATATGAATTCAAGAAATCAGAGTAACTAATAAATTCGAAACTAATACGCGAATTTAGAAAAATTGACCAAAACGCCCCTCATTCCCACATCTCGGAATCGGGAAAAATTTATATTTTCTGAACCCTTGCTCTCTCACGAGTCTAACCATATGAAAATCTCTCAAATCGGAGATCAATTACCCAATCAAAACCCCAAAGTTAGGTCTAAGAAGTTTCTTCCATTTTCCCCCAATTTTAATTCAAAAATCATGAATTTAAGGGTGGGATTTAAGATTAGGAACGTGGAAATTAACCTATGGTGGTAGAAAATCACTTACCTCGATTACCCAGGTGAAAATCCCCTCAAAGATCGCCTCTCCCGAGCTCCCACAACTCAAAAATGGTGAAATAACATAACCTTCNCCACGTGCCTCAAAACCTTCAGTGCGATCGCGTACATGTGCCTGCGATCGCGGACCTTCTGGCATTAGCATTATGCGATAGCAGAGTGTATCATGCGATCGCGGAGAGTAACCTCCAGATTTTTCCTCCAACCCTGCAACACTGTGCGATCGCAACCCTTCATGTGCGATCGCGGAAGCCAACATAGCAGAACTATGCGATCGCGTAGAGCACTCTCCTGACCCTCTCATCTAACACTATGCGATCACAGCTCCATTTATGCGATCGTAGTGAATACTTGACTGCTGTAGAAAAACCAACAATAACAGCTAAGAATTTTGGCCTTGAAGTGTCTGTTTGAACACCCGAAACACACCTGAGGCCCCCGGGACCTCAACCAAAACCACCAACTAGTCCAAATACCTTATTCGAACTAGGTCGAGCCTTAAAAACACGCTCCATAACATCAAAATCATCAAAAAAGCATAGATTCAAGCCTAAGAACTTAGGAATTTTTAAGAATTTACCTTCGACGCCGAACCACGTCTAAACTCGTCCGAATGACCTCAAATTTTGCACACATGTCATAAATGACATTCCGGACCTACTGTTGCTTTCGGAATTCCATTCCGAGTCCGATATCAAGATCTCACCTATCGGCCGAAATCGCCGAAATTTTAACTTTCGCCAATTCAAGCCTAAATCTACGTCTGGCCTCAAAATCACATTCCGAACACGCTCCCAACCCCGAAATCACTCAACGAAGCTAACAGAGTCGACAAATTTCCATTCCGGATTCGTCTTCACACAGCTCCCGCTCCGACCCAATTTCTAAGGTTAAAGCTCACCTTAAAGGACTATATGTCCAAAAACACTCCAATTTTCATCACTCAACGCTCCAACTCGTTCCATTAACCTATTAAGACAAGGGAGGAACAATTATCAGGGGATCAGGGCGCTGACTCTCCAAAACGACCGGCCAGGTCGTTACATTCTCCCCTCTTAAGAAAATCGTTCGTCCTCGAACGAGCATAGAAACATACCTGAAGCTGTGAATAGGTGAGGGTACTGACTCCGCATATCCTGTTCGGTCTCTCAAGTCGCCTCCTCGACCGGATGACCTCTCCACTGCACCTTGACTGAAGCAATATCCTTCGATCTGATCTTTCTAACATGCCTGTCCAAAATGGCCACAGGCTCCTCAACATATGATAGATCCTTGTCTAACTGGACTGAGTTGAAATCCAAAACATGTGTCGGGTCACCGTGATACTTCCGGAGCATGGACACGTGGAATACCGGATGAACACCTGCTAGGTTGGGAGGCAAGGCCAACTCATAAGCGACCTCCCCAACTGGTCGTAGTACCTCAAAAGGGCCAATGAACCTCGTACTGAGCTTACCCTTCTTCCCAAATCTCATGACGCCCTTCATCGGCGATACCCAGAGCAAAACCCGATCACCAACCATGAATGATAATTCACGAACTCTCTGGTCCGCATAACTCTTCTATCTGGACTGGGCTGTGCGAAGTCTATCCTGAATCACCTTCACCTTGTCCAAGGCATCCTGAACCAAATCCGTACCCAACAATCGGGCCTCGCCCGGCTCGAACCATCCAACTGGAGACCTGCACCGCCTACCATATAAAGCCTCAAACGGCGCCATCTGAATGCTGGACTGGTAGCTGTTATTATAAGCAAACTCTGCAAGGGGTAAGTACTGATCCCATGATCCTCCAAAATCCATCACACAAGCACGAAGCATATCCTCCAGAATCTGAATAGTGTGCTCAGACTGTCCGTCCGTCTGAGGGTGGAATGTTGTACTGAGATCAATCTGAGTACCTAACTCACTATGCAAGGCTCTCCAGAAATGCGAGGTGAACTGAGGACCTCAGTCTGAAATAATAGATACCGACACACCATGCAACCAGACTATCTCCCTCATGTAGATCTGAGCCAATCTCTCCGAAGAATATGTAGTCAATACCGGAATGAAATGAGCTGAATTTGTCAGCCGATCCACAATCACCCAAATAACATCATACTTCCTCAGAGTCCGAGGAAGTCTGACCACAAAATCCATGGTAATCCGCTCCCACTTCCACTCTGAAAGTCTCATTTGCTGAAGTAATGCTCCCGGTATCTGATGCTCACACTTGACCTGCTGACAGTTGAGGCATCTGGCTACGAACTCCACTATATCCTTTTTCATCCCCCGCCACCAGTAGTGCTGCCTCAGATCCTGGTACATCTTCGCGGTACCGGGATGAATGGAGTACCGCGAGCTATGGGCCTCCTCAAGGATCAACCTCCGCAGTCCATCTACGTCAGGCACACAAATACGGCCCTGCAGTCTCAACACACCATCATCATCTATGGTCATATCTCTAACACCATCCCTCTGAACTCTATCCCGAAGAGCTCGAAGGTCGGGATCATCATACTGGCACTCTCGAATGCGGTCATAAAGAGAAGATCGAGCAACAACACAAGCGAAAACCCGGTGAGACTCAGAAAGGTCCATCCTCAAGAATTGGTTGGCTAAGGACTGAACATCCAAAGCTAAGGCCCTCTCAGCTGCATGAAGATATGCCAAACTACCCAAACTCTCCGTCCGGCGACTCAGGGCATCGGCCACCACATTGGCCTTCCCCGGATGGTATAATATGGTGATGTCATAATCCTTGAGTAGCTCCAACCACCTGCGCTGACGCAAATTGAGATCCTTCTGCCTGAATATGTGCTGCAAACTCCGGTGATCCGTATATATCTCACAGGGAACACCGTATATATAATGACGCCATATCTTCAGGGCGTGAACAATCGCTGCCAACTCAAGATCATGAACCATATAATTTTTCTCATGTACCTTCAAGTGTCTGGACGCGTAGGCAATCACCCTACCATCCTGCATCAACACCGCTCCCAAACCAATCCTCGAAGCATCACAATAGACTGTATAGGACCCCGAACCGGTAGGTAGGACTAACACTGGAGCTGTAGTCAGGGCTGTCTTGAGCTTCTGAAAGCTCTCCTCACACTCCTCAGTCCATATAAAAGGTGCACCCTTCTGGGTCAATCTAGTCATGGGTGCTAAAATGGATGAAAACCCTCCACGAAACGGCGCGGATCTCGGTAGCTGAAGACGACCTGGGCCAACTCTGCACTGTCTCCACCTTCTTCGGATCTACCTTGATCCCATCCGAAGATACTATATGGCCTAAGAATGCCACAGAATCAAGCCAAAATTCACACTTAGAGAATTTGGCATATAACTTCTTCTCTCTCAAGGTCTGAAGCACGGTCCTCAAGTGCTGCTCATGGTCCTCCTGGGACCGAGAATATACCAGAATGTCGTCAATGAACACAATGACGAAAGTATCAAGATGAGGCCGAAATACGCTGTGCATCAGGTGCATGAAGGCTGCTGGGGCATTGGTCAGCCCGAATGACATAACAAGGAACTCGTAGTGACCATATCTAGTCCTGAAAGCAATCTTCGGGATATCCGACTCCCGAATCTTTAACTGATGATAGCCCGAACGCAGGTCAATCTTGGAGAATATCTTGGCACCTTGTAGCTGGTCAAAAAAATCATCAATGTGAGGTAACGAGTACCTATTCTTCACTGTAACCTTATTCAACTGCCTGTAGTCAATGCACATACGCATCGATCCATCCTTCTTTTTCACAAACAACACCGGAGCACCCCAAGGCGATACGCTGGGCCTGATGAACCCCTTATCAAGCAATTCTTGAAACTGTTTCTTCAACTCCTTCAACTCAGGAGGATCCATGCGATAGGGATGAATGGAAATAGGCTGAGTGCCAGGCAATAAATCAATGCTAAAGTCAATGTCTCTGTCGGGCGGCATATCTGGAAGGTCAGCGGGAAAAACATCGGGATAATCCTTCACAATTGGGACTAAATCAACTGTAGGGGTGTCGGCACTAACATCTCTCACATAGGCTAAATAAGCATCACACCCCTTTGCAACCATCCACTGAGCCTTAAGAAAAGAAATGACTCGACGAGGAGTATACTCTAGCGAACCCCTCCACTCTAACCTCGGTAATCCTGGCATAGCCAGCGTCACGGTCTTGGCGTGACAATCAAGAATAGCATAGTGGGGCGACAACCAGTCCATGCCCAAGATAACATCGAAATCTACCATACTGAGTAATAATAAATCAGCCCTGGTCTCAAAACCACTAATAGCAATCAAACACGACCGATACACGCGGCACAACAAGAGAATCTCCCACAGGAGTAGAAACGTAAATGGGGGAACTCAAAGAATCCCGAGATATCCCCAAATGTGAGGCAAAATAAGAAGACACGTATGAATATGTGGAACCTGGATCAAATAATACCGATGCGTCCCTATGACAAACAGGGACAATACCTGTAATGACTGAATCTGAAGCAATGGCCTCGGATCTAGATAGAAGGGCATAATACCTGGCCTGGCCTCCCCCTCTAGGGCGACCTCGACCTCCCCGACCTCCACCTCGAGCTTCATGAGATGGTGGGGTGGCAGCCAGGGCTGGAAGTATAACTGGGGGACCTGGTGGCAGACGTGGAACCTGATTAGAGTCTGGTGGTGCACCCCTCCTGACTCCGGGGAAATCCCTCATCATATGGCGAGGGTCACCACACCCAAAACAACCCCTCTGAGGACGATGCTGCGGCTGACTCTGAACTGGACTGCTAGACTGGCCCGTGATAACACCTCGAGCAGAAGGCGCCTGAAATACTGGCGGTGCATAATAAGGCTCCCGAGGTCTAGGAGGTGCTGGAACACCACTGGCTGCTGGAAGAGCTGAATGTACCAGGCGACTCACAAAACCCCTACCATAGCAGTTGCTGATGCATGAGCTCCTGAGAAATGACCCGTCTCTCGAGACCTCTTGGCCTCTCTCTCCTCTCTGTCCCGGGTCAGCATACTCTCAATCCTCCTAGCAATGCTCACGGCCTGCTGGTAAGTGATATCAGTCTCCAACTCCCTGGCCATACTGGTACGAATGCTAGGATGGAGTCCCTCAATAAAACGACGAACTCTCTCTCTGACAGTAGATACCAAAGCTGATGCATGTCGTGCCAAGTCACTGAAACGGACCGCATATTCTGACACGGTCATAGTACCGTGGCGTAGCTGCTCAAACTCCGCACGCCAAGCATCCCTGAGACTCTTAGGGACTAACTCAAGTAGAAACATCTCTGAAAACTGAGCCCAAGTAAGTGAGGCTGCCTCGTCCGGACTACTAAGCTCAAGTGCACGCCACCACTGATAGGCTGCTCCTCTCAGCTGAAAAGTAGTGAAAGAGACCCCACTCGTCTCCACTATACCCATGGTACGAAGGATGCGATGACACTCCTCAAGAAAACCCAGAGCGTCATCTGAAGCTAAACCGCTGAACTCAGGTGGGTGGTACTTCTTGTACCTCTCAAGACGGAGCTTCTCAGACTCAGATGCAGCTGCTCTGGCCTCAGGCTGAACTGGAGTTGCTGGAGGCATAGGAATATACTTTGGGACCTGCCCCATGTGAGCCCTCTGCTCAGGAGTACGGGCTGCGGGAGTCTGTGCCCCTCCCCCGGCCTGGGATGTAGATGGGGCTAGCGGAAGTAGTCCCGCCTGCGACAGAGTACTAAAAGCACTCATGAACTGGGCCAACGTCTCCTGGAGGGCTGGAGTGATAGTAGGGACCTCCGGTGCTCCTCCAACTACAGCTGCTGGGGGATCCTCCGTCACTGCTCTAGCCGATGCTCGGGTTGCACCGCGTGCTCGTCCCTTGCCCCGAGCCTTGCCTCTAGTGGATCTGGCTAGGGGCTCGGGTGCCTGATCGTCGATACGTCCGGTGCGAGTGCGAACCATCTGTAAGCAAGAATAGAATAGAGTTTAAGAATTTTGGTAATGATAATCAACACGAGAAGGGATTTCAAGAAGTATGATCTTTCCTAACAATTACATAGCCTCTCGAAGATAAGTACAGACGTCTTCGCGCCGATCCGCGAGACTCTAATAAACCGGCTTGTGATGTTGTGACTCCTATGAACCTAGAAGCTCTGATACCAACTTTTCACGACCCAATTCTCCCTCCGACTGGGTCTCGTGACGGCACCTATTCTAGACGACTAGGTAAGCCTATACCTTAAGCGAAATTTAGATAAAACGAAAAAAATAACCGTAAGTGAAATAATTCATAATAAAGTCGGCGCTACTCGGCATAAACAATTACTTTACCCAGAACCCGGAATATCACCATACGACACAAGCTACTCTAATGCTCAATATACATAACTGGAAAAGAGAAGACCGTATAGTTTCATCTACAAGTACTACAACTTCAAGATAGAAAGGGGATTCGGGGATCTGCGGACGCTGCAGATTATACCTCGAGTCTCCTGGTACTGCTGCTGCTGGCTAGCTGAGATACCGCGTGCTAGGACCTGGATCTGCACATGGGAAAAACATGCGCAGAAGGGCGTGAGTACTCCACATTTGGTACCCAGTAAGTGCCAAGCCTAACCCCAGTCAAGTAGTGACGAGGTCAGGTTGAGGCTCTACTGAGGTTGCAATTTAAAATAAGACAGATATAGTTAACAGTTAAGTAGACAGTAATAATTAACGGCAATTCAAAGTAAGGACCAGAAGACAGAGTAATGAATCTCCTGGTCGGCACACCATATAACTCAGGTGATAACCGTGCAATGCAATGCAGGGGGAAAGCTCCCGGATCTCGGTCCGTAGTCCCAATTTAAATATACAATGCAGCACATGGGGAAAGCTCCCGGATCTCGGTCCGTAGTACGAATTTAAGTATGCAATGCAGTACAGGGGAAAAGCTCCCGGATCTCAGTTCGTAGTCCCAATTTAAATATGCAATGCAGTACAGGGGAAAGCTCCCGGATCTCGGTCCGTAGTCCCAATTTAAATATGCAATGCAATACAGGGGGAAAGCTCCCGGATCTCGGTCCGTAGTCCCAATTTAAATATGCAATGCAAGAATATGTATATAAATATATATATCAGATAAAGCGAAGTTTCAAGGTTTGGGGAAAATCATTAGTAAATACGGGTAAAGTACTTAAACTGTGTTCAAACAGTAGTAACGAGAGAAAAATCAAGTAAAATCAGTGGTTGTGATAAAATATTAAATTGTTATTCAGCTCAATCAAGGATAGTAATAATAGAATCGAAATTTAGGCAGGTTATAGAAAGAACTATGGAATTTTCGTGAAAATGTCCCATGCAAGCGCTCGTCATCTCACATATACGGGGTTTTTATAGTAAACACCAGTCAAAATATCTAAGGAAATTCCCCAACACAGAGTTAGGCAAGCCACTTACCTCGACTGTGCAAATCAATCAGTGATCACGCTCTTGCCACGAGTATCCAACTCCGAGTGGCCCATATCTATTCAATTCTATGGTATAATGTAAATATGAATTCAAGAAATCAGAGTAACTAATAAATTCGAAACTAATACGCGAATTTAGAAAAATTGACCAAAACGCCCCTCGGGCCCACGTCTCGGAATCGGGAAAAATTTATATTTTTTGAACCCTTGCTCGCTCACGAGTCTAACCATATGAAAATCTCTCAAATAGGAGATAAATTACCCAATTAAAACCCCAAAATTAGGTCTAAGAAGTTTATTCCATTTTCCCCCAATTTTAATTCAAAAATCATGAATTTAAGGGTGGGATTTAAGATTAGGAACGTGGAAATTAACCTATGGTGGTAGAAAATCACTTACCTCGATTACCCAGGTGATAATCCTCTCAAAAATCGTCTCCCCCGAGCTCCCACAACTCAAAAATGGTGAAATAAGGTTTAAGCTTCGAAATGGGGTTTAATAATTTGCCCAGGTGTTTTATTCTATGCGATCGCGGAGTCTCAGTCGCGATCGCGGAGAGTAAAATTCCACGTGCCTTAAAACCTTCAGTGCGATCGCGTACATGTGCCTGCGATCGCGGACCTTCTGGCATTAGCATTATGCGATCGCAGAGTGTATCATGCGATCGCGGAGAGTAACCTCCAGATTTTTCCTCCAGCCCTGCAACACTATGCGATCGCGACCCTTCATGTGCGATCGCGGAAGCCAACATAGCAGAACTATGCGATCGCGGCCTATAATATGCGATCGCGTAGAGCATTCTCCTGACCCTCTCATCTAACACTATGCGATCGCAGCTCCATTTATGCGATCGCAGTGAATACTTGACTGCTGTAGAAAAACCAGCAATAACAGCTAAGGCTTTTGGCCTTGAAGTGTCCGTTTGAACACCCGAAAAACACCCGAGGCCCCCTGGACCTCAACCAAAACCACCAACTAGTCCAAATACCTTATTCGAACTAGATCGAGCCTTAAAAATACGCTCCATAACATCAAAATCATCAAATAAGCATAGATTCAAGCCTAAGAACTTAGGAATTTTCAAGAATTCACCTCCGACGCCGAACCACGTCTAAACTCGTCCGAATGACCTCAAATTTTGCACACAGGTCATAAATGACATTCCGGACCTGCTGTCGCTTTCGGAATTCCATTCCGAGTCCGATATCAAAATCTCACCTATCGGCCGAAATCGCCGAAATTCTAACTTTCGCCAATTCAAGCCTAAATCTACGTCTGGCCTCAATAACACATTCCGAACACGCTCCCAACCCTGAAATCACTCAACGAAGCTAACGGAGTCGACAGATTTCCATTCCGGATCTGTCTTCACACAGCTCCCGCTCCGGCCCAATTTCTAAGGTTAAAGCTCACCTTAAAGGACTATATGTCCAAAAACACTCCAATTTTCATCACTCAACGCTCCGACTCGTTCTATTAACCTAATAAGACAAGGGAGGAACATTTATCAGGGGATCAGGGCACTGACTCTCCCAAACGACCGGCCAGGTCGTTACAGTGACTCTACGAGTTGAGATCAACTCATTATTCTCATTTTGCACTACAGTCATTCCACCCTTCTTTGGCACACACTGAACTAGGCTGACCTAGTTACTTTCAGAGATGGGAAAGATGATTCCCGCATCTAACCACTTGATCACTTCTTTCTTCACCACTTCTTTCATGTTAGGGTTCAGCCTTCTTTGATGTTCTCTAGAAGGTTTGTGACCATCTTCCAATAGAATCTTATGCATACAAAATGTCAGGCTGATCCCCTCAATATCTGCAATGGTCCAGCCAATTGCAGTCTTGCATTCCATTAACACCTGCAAAAATTATTCTGCATGCACATCTAACAAACTAGATGAGATAATAACAGGTAAAGTGGATTTAGGTCCCAAGAAAGCATACCTGAGGTGAGACGGTAACGGTCTTAACTTCAACCGTGGTGGCTCTTCAATTGATGGCTTAGCTGGAGGTGGTTTCTTTCTTCTAAGTGTAAGGGCTCAAATTCGAGCACTCTTTTCTAGTGCCCTCGCCCTTCAAGGGCCAAAACCCACTCTGCCAAGTCCTCACCATCCATTTCTTCTAAGTTCATAAGGCATGCTGCCAGAGGGTCTTTTGCGTTCAGAGTCTCATCTTCCTCCTCCAAAGTCACATCCACGGCCTCTATCAAAGAGCAGTTAGCAAACTCACTGGGTCGCCGCATAGATTTATGCACATTGGACATTATCTATTCATCGTTCAGTCTCATTTTAGTTCCCCAGTTTCACAATAAATTAGAGCTCTCCTAGTGGCCAAGAATGGCCTTCCTAAAATTATGGGAATCTCCTCGTCAACCCGGAAATCTAGAATGACAAAATCTGCTGGGAAAACAAACTTCCTGTACTAATACATCGTGAAGGATATTAGAGGGCCTTTTCACTGTCTGATCGGCCAGCTGTAATAACATGGACGTGGGTCTAGATCTTCCAATACCTAACCATTTGTAGATAGACAAGGGCATCAAGTTTATTCTTGCCCCCAAATCACAAAGTGACTTAGCAAACGCATAGTTGCCTATTGTGCATGGGATTGTGAAACTCCCTGGATCAAATAACTTCTCAGCTATGGGTCTCGTCACAACAACACTACATGTCTGAGTTAGTGTAACCGTGGCCAAGTCTTGATAGTCGAAGTTACGAGACATCAAGTCCTTCTTATACTGCTCATCAAGTCAATGTTCACCTGAATTTGCTTCAACATCTCCAAGAATTTCTTATACTGCTCATCTTTTTTATATTTGGCCAATCTCTGGGGGAAGGGTGCTGGAGGATGCTTCTTTATTGTGATTTGATTTTGAACCTGCTTTGGAACTGTTTCTACTGCGTTCTCTTGCTCTGACTCAGTTTCCTTCGCGACCTATTTTTCTTTTCTTTTTTCAATGGGCACATGTTGTACCGTTACCTCTGTTAACCCTGTTGAATCATCTATCTCGATGGGTAATGGAACAAGTGTTTCAGTAGCCGGCTTTCGCGAAACATCTCTTGCTCCAGATCTAGGTCTCTACTATTTCGTGGAATCACTACCACAAGCTGTTTCGGGCCCTGTTCTTTTGGATTAACTTGTGTATCTGCAGGTAACGTCCTTTGGGGACGATTGTTTAAGGCCATAGAAATATGTCCTAATTGAATCTCAATACCCTTTATTGTTGATTCATACGAGTCACTCTCTGTTGCATTTTTTCCGTGGACTTAATCAGTTGTTGCATCATTCCCTTAAGTTCAGTAAACCTATCATCTTGTCTCATAATCTGTTGTTGTTGAGGTTGTTGATAAGCCAGCTGCTGATTTTTCTGGATGTAGCCCCGTTGCCTTTAGTAAGGCACAACTTGACCCGGTGGTCGCATAGCTCCAGGATTGTTGTTGTTATTGTACTGTTGTTGCGCTGGTCTATATTGTTGATTATGTTTACCCCAATTCTTACCACCTTGCCTCTGTCCCTCAGAGTTGGCTACATAATTCATATCTTCCTGATAGTGTTGGTTGTCACCTTCTGCACTCCACGAGCAAACATATGGTTGGTTAATGCATTGTGTACATAAGCGCCCATTAGTTGCGTCAACTATGTGAACCTGCTTCTTTTGGCTTGATTTATCAATGTTTTTGGTGAGGATACTCATTTGTGTCATTAGGCTGGCCACATTCTCAACTATGGAGTTGTTTGGGTCCAAGGCCACGAAATGAACTACCAGAGTGATCGTAGAGGCTCTTGTCATCCATCTTGAGTTTTGGGACATCTTATCAAGTAGGATCTTGCATTCTCTGAATGTTTTATTCAAATATGCTCCACTTGCTGAAGCATCAACATTGGCCTTTAAGCTGTCAACCAGTCCTACGTAAAATCTCTGCCCCAATATCTGATCTGGAATGCCATGGTGTGGACACTTAACCAACATACCCTTGAACCTCTCCCACATTTCTTGTAGTGATTTTGTTGGTCTCTTCATGTAGCTCAATATATCATCAATCTATTTGGAAGTTTTATTGTGTGGGGTAGAATTTGTTCAACAATTGCTTGACTAATTCCTCCCAAGTAGTGATGGAGTTAATGGGGTGTGAATTAAGCCAAGTCTAAGCTTCTCCTATCACTGAGAATGGGAACAACAATAACTTGATTGCGTCTGGTGTCACGTTAGGTTGCCTTTGCGTGAAACATATTGACAGAAAATTCTTCAGATGCTGTTGAGGATCTTCAATGTGTGACCCTGAGAATAGTACCTTGTTCTGCAACAAATGTAGCATGTTGTTTATGATTTGAAATGATTCCGCTTGTATCTGAGGGACTGCAATTGCGGTTGCCAGATTGTCGGCGGTGGGTTGTGCCCAATCATATAATGTTGCTTCTGGTAGAAGAGGCACCGCACCCTGATTGTTTAGTTCATTCACATTGTTTCTGTTGTTGATTGGATTATCTATTCCATCAGCCATGTCCGGTTCGATTTGTTCTGTCAAGTTTTGTTGATGTTTTCTTTTCTTGTTTGCACGATTTAGTGCTTTGAAAACTTTCTCAGGATCTGATAATGCTTCGAGCAATTCACCAAATGTTAAAATTTCAATGTGTTTGATTTAGAATGAAGAAAATTGACTATACTAAGAATTATATCACTTCTTTTAGCTGCAATTAATAACACCGTTAACTCCTCGGCAACGACGTCAAAATTTGATCACGCCCAATTATGCCTTATATAAAAGACTTAGCGGTCGTTGAAAATATATTCTGGCTAATAAGTCCGGAGTCGAATCCCACATGGAATTAACCTATCAAACACAACTACTAGACTCGCACAAATTCACGCAATCAATCTTCAGAAATATTTTAGTAACAATTTGGATTTTTTATTAACTAATATTACGTAATGAAAATGCAATAATTAATAACTAACTACTAACGGATTGTAAACAAGAATTGGAATGATCTAAGGTTGTGACTTCCCTTATTGTCGGAATCATTTCCGCTACGTTTTCTACAAACTTGCCTAAGTTTTCTCTATCGATCATGAGCACTCTAACTGTCGTAACTCTCTCCCGAGTAATAACCACAATTTACTAGACATATTCTCCCGAATTACACTAGCTAGCATTAAGTACAGCTCACTCAGATCGCACCAAGGTTTCGTTATCCCTAATCTCACCTTTAAACCCTTCGTATTGATCCCTCATATACGTTTGGAGTGATATTGTTCCACAACTACCTAAATATGCACTCTCTCCCGAGTAATACATACTAAATAGGCACAGCTGATTGAGGGCCCCCTAATCAACCACAAGAATAATATAGTTGAACAAATAGAGAAAATACTACAGCAAATATATATTAACGTAACAAGAAAATCATCCTTCAATAGGTTCCATCAAAACCTTAGACTAGGGATTTAGCTACTCATAATCAAAGTAACAATATCCAAAGTGTTTTGCACAATTAAAACACAAGGTAAATATAAATGGATGTAGAAATGGTTGACTTTAACTCCCGTCGATTGTTCTATGAGCTCTCCTTGGACTCCGGTTGCAAAAATCCTCAAAAGTGGCGTTTTAGGTCTATTTATGTGTAGGAAAAGACCTAAACGTGTAGGCCAAGTCCTAGTCAAACCCAGAGACGAAATAAGTCAACAAAACTCGGACTGTGCACGCCCAGACCTGGCCTCGCGGGTCCTAAAGCCTGGTGGACCTCGCCCCAGGCCTGGCGTTGCCAGGTATATGGCCTGGTCAAGCTGGCTTTTGAGCTCGCCTCGCCAGGTCCCTAGCCAGCTTCAAGCCTGGCCTCGCCTGGTCTATGGCCTGCTCTAGGCCTGACTTCACCAACTTCTCCTTTTCAACTGCGTCCAAGCGCGCTTTCGACTTTTAAGTATCCCTTTTTGCTCTACTTTCGTCTCCCATTCACCCACACATAAAATGGACATCATTACTCGCAAATAAAATGTAATTTATCATTAAAGCGTATAAAACACAACTCAAATAATGTGCAAAACTATGAATTATAGCCACACATCAAAGCAATTGTTATTGCTGAAAAATATAAATGAACGATAATAATTTACCAAGATTTTTTTCTTCACACATTCATTGATTTAATAGAAGTGGACATATTTTTCATGATTCAATATTCTTTGAACGTAAAGCTCTTCAACAACCTTATTGGAGACGAAGAGACATATAAGGTTCTAAATAAAAGCATAGTGAACATAAATATATTGTAACAAGTTTAGAGGTTTGGAAAAGTTAGAGCAATGTGACAAGGATGAAACATTAAGAATAGCTAATTATATTTTTTTTATTAATAAAGGATGGAATGAGTGGAAAGCAAAGTCAGGTTTAAGACAAGCACAAGACATTCCAATCACTACATGCACGAAAAATAATTCGGCGAGGCATAAAAAGTCATAAAGAGAAAGAAAGTGGTTGCCTAGAATATCATTACGAATCATATCTTTTGTTAATTAAGATTACCAGCCCCTTGAAAAAGCTATTTTTTATACCATGACATTTCTTCTCTGTCCCATGCTTTGTCTTAATGCCCGCGATTTTGGGTACTTTGTGCCAAAATATTTCACCCCTTAATACCCCCTTCCTTCTTACGACCTTGACCGTCTATGAATTTATCTTCTATTTAAATTTTTTTTTTGTTATAACTAATTGCCAATAATTTTATAATTTACAAATTTGATGTCATTAAATATGCAAATCTATAGAGACAATTTACATAAGTTTTACACAAACAACATGTAATTACTCATGTAAGGTTGATTCACCGTGAAAATTGAACATTTTTCGAGCGAATTAACTTCAATACGGATTTTGTTTTCTTATTCATTTTTAATACATCAAATATGAAATGAAACTTTATAGAGAGAATAAATGAGGAGAAAGATTCAAAGTAGGTGGAACCTCGTAGTTTCCGTCAAAAGAGATTTTGATGAAAATAACATATATTCCTTAAGTGATTAGTATACCCATTAAGAAAATATTAAATTTTATATAAAAATATATATTATGATTAAATTATTCCTAATTAACTATTTAATGTGAGGAGTAAAAAACTTTTTTAGGAATATCTATATAAGGGTTATTTTGTGAAACAATTGAATTCTTTTTTAATTATATAAATAAATATTTATTTTGAATCAAAATGAAAAAAGTAAATTGGTCACTTATGAACCCAATGCATATCTATATAAGGGTTATTTAAGTTGTAATTTGTGCAAAATTCTACTTGTGCCAGTGGCAGCTGCAACTGCTTCTTTTTGGCATGATTGGCTATCACACTATGCATTACTAACCTTTAACCCTAAGCCAATTGTCTGGTGTCTTCTATACTTCTTATTTTAATATATTACCTTTTCTGCCCTTTTCATGTCCCTACCCATATATACATTTCTCTTGCTCTTATTATATGCCCTCTTGTCTTTGCCCCATCTCATTTTCATTTTCCCTTTTTACAAAATGGTTACTATTTACTCCATTTGAGTTATTGACCAAAATGACCATAGCCGCCACCTCACAAAATTGTGAATTGTGATTTTAGCACTTGAGACTTGTATTCTTTTCCCTCGAATATGAGACTGTTTTGAAAGCTGAAGAACATTAAAATGGTGGACAGAAAATTATCCCAAATATTGTATGACACAAATGAGAGATTTACTGAACCTTTTTTTTAAAGATAAATGAGATCCTATTACAATGGTTCTTTAACTTTTTACTTGCTTAAACTGGTTGATGAGGAATTCCTTATTTTTTGTATCAAATTATAGTGATACGTAAAAATAGCAGATAGCAGATAATTGATAATGAACCGCAGATGTCTATTTATCTATGCATTAAAAAAAATGTATAGACAAAGCACCTTGAAGTTCAATTTATCCTAGTAAGTATAGGTTGCTAAGAAATGCCCAACGCATAGTGACCAACAAGGTACTTTGGGAAATGATTGAATTTACAAAACATTTGTAGGGACAAAATCTTGAATCATTAAAAAGGGCAATATGGGAAATTAGTCACACATCTCACACCATAAACCTTGTTAAAATCGACCCTTTTTTCTTCCTCCCTTTGAACCATTTTTACACCACTAGCTAATCCATGGCCAACCTTCACAGTCTCCTCAAGATATATACACTTTTCTTATCCATCTTTGTCTTCTGTTTCACCATTTCTTCAGCTTCAATTCATGACCTTCTCAGAAGCAGGGGCCTCCCAGCTGGGTTATTCCCAAAGAATGCTGTAAAATCATATGATCTTGATCAACATGGTCATCTCCAAGTCTACTTGGACAGTCCTTGTGTTGCAAAATTTGAGACAAGGGTGTTCTTTGACAGTGTTGTGAGAGCTAACCTTAGCTATGGTGGATTAATTGGAGTGGAAGGTCTTTCTCAAGAAGAGTTGTTCCTTTGGTTGCCAGTGAAAGACATCATAGTTTATGATCCTTCTTCTGGTTTGATCTTGTTTGACATTGGTTTGGCTCATAAACAGATGTCTCTTTCTCTCTTTGAAGAGCCTCCTATTTGTAGTCCTCAAGGTATCCTCTTTAATTTCTTTCATTCTGTTAAAAATTCATTCTTCATTAGTTTTTCAACTACTTGTTTTTACCTTCTATTATGTTTGGCTATAGAAGTGGACTGGTCGGAGCATCCAGAATTTAAATTTGACGAGTTTAATGTTATGTTTTCACCACTGAATTCACTGCATTTATATAAATGTTCTGTGGAAAAAAAAAAAAATACTGAGTCAGTTGAATCCCCTGGAACTACACAGCATTCGCCTCCGGAAGTGGTGCTTGTATAATTGGATTGGATAATGGTGCATCTATATTTTTGTTATTAGATCTGTAATTTGTTTGTTCTGAACCTAATAGAAGATGCAAAATATGAATTTGATGTGTTGTAACATCTAAGCTTAAATTTCATTGCAGGAAATGGAGGTGTGTTGATGAAGAAAGAAGGAAGGAAAGAGACTGGATTTCAGATTGAAAGATATAAAGATGTTGCAGTCAGTGAAGTCTGATATATTTCCAATTTTGGTGCTGTGTTCTTTCATTTTGGCTTTGGCTTTGTCTCAATTTGAGGATGATTGAAGACTTGAAGCTTGATAAAGAAAAAGTGCATTGAGGTTCTCATTTAGGTGCTTGTAGGGTTGTATAAAGTGGAAACTAACAGTATAAAGTTTTTGGAAAGAAACTGAGAAAATTTTGAAATCTTCTTTTAAATAATACTACTTGCCTGTTGAAATTGATATATCATGAGTCGTGAGATACCCAAAGCAGAAATATGTCGTGTGAGCATATATGGTATACTTCTGTCCAAAAATAATCACTTCCATTCAAATCATTACCTGCTTTGGCTACTACAACCATTGAACCCTGACCTATTCTCAGGGGCGGAGGTTGTGTATGATTAACGGGTTTGGACGAATCCTGAAGTTTTTGCTTAGACCCTGTTTTGTATTAGAAAATGCACTAAACATATATAAATATTTAACTACGAACCTAGTGACTAAATGAGTTATAGTTCAATGACAGGTTCAGAACCTATAAACTTTAAATCGTGGCTCCGTCTTTGCTTATTCTGACTCAAAAAGGAAACAAATATAACAGGAATAATCAAATTAATGACATTCATGCCATTTAATTTCGCGAATGACCAGACTTCAAATAAATTTGGTCATAGTCAAATATGTTAGGATTTTGTCCTGAATTTCTAATTCTATTAGGACTCTTTTTTCTTGAAGGAATGGAAAAAGACTCTTAAAATGATTAAATCTCCTTAATATGTCTTATCCTTTTTTTGGAAGACAAGTTTTACACATCTATAAATTAAGGATCTCTAATTCTCACAAAACGAACAACAAAAGCATCCACAATGTAGTCATTAAAGAGTTTTGTTTATGGGGAGATTTTTCTCTCGATAGTTTTTCTTCTTTTATATTAGTTTTATCATATGTAGATCAATTGATTAAACAATTATCAACTATTATGCTTAGTTTAGTATATTTTTCTTTTGTCGTCATGATTTATCGTTCATCAAGTTTTGTATTATTAGTTTCCGCATGCACCATGTTATTTCGATCCCAACAAGATAGGCGGATATAGCTTTAGGCGGCCGGAGAGGGTACGTCAGCCAATTGCATTATACTCGAACTGTATGCATATATGGCCGAAAATCCGAAAAGAATACATTTTTATTAAATTCGCACTAACCCGAAAAGTACCGGCTGTAGTATTTTGGAATTCTAAATCGTAAACATAAAAAAAAAAAATTGTGATCAACGAAACCCTTCTTTGACTCTCCAATAATAATACTGTCACAGTAAACAGAGGAAGTGACTAAATTGACGCATGGTCCAAGCTATGGTCAAAGGTAGAATTACATGTTAATTATGTGGTAATTCATGGTTATTGTGCATATGCAGCTAGAGTTTTACAGGTCGAATTATCCGTGAGTTAGACATTATATACCTTGTAGCTAGGTAGGGTCACAAAAATATTTTGGAAAAAATGAAAGAAAATCTGTAGCACCATTTTAATGTGTATCCATTTCTGCAGCAATATGCATGATGAGGTTTATTTGCATTGCTGTAATTGCAATTGCATGACCTATTATATCAATTATGAAGGGGCAATGTGGGCCACAGAGATAATATTTGTAATCATTAAGCTTGAAAAGACCAGGGTGGCCTATAGATCCATGTGTTAATAGTATCAATTTTAGACTTTATACTAAACTTTTGCTGACCAACTACTAGCCTTGGGTCCACAGGTTTGGTCAGATTGTTAATTTTGATTGAACAAGAAAAATTGTAACGGAAGATTGTAATTATCATAATGGATTTCAAGTTGATTATTAAGCTTCTTGAAGAAAAAAGAGAAAAGATCCTAGCTCCTAAATCAGGTTAGTTTATGCTATTGATTTATGAAAGGAGACAATGAAAATGGTTAGAATGGCGTCAAGTTTGTTCTGCAATCTTTTTTCATCTTCCTATCTTTGTCTTGTATATCTACAAATATACAATTTCCATTATTGTAGTTTTGGATCTTGTCTAAAATGGCTTTGTCTAGAGCTGAAGCTTTGCTGGTTAAGACTATCTTTTGTTTTGTTTATTTGCATTATTGAACTTTAATTTGGATCTTATGTATCTACAATTTCCAATATTGAAGTTTTGGATCTTATCTTAAATGTCTTTTAGAGATGGGTTAAATTTCACATATAGTCATTTATGTATTTATTGCATCAAAGTCATAAAATTAAATTTTTCCATATATATGAGTAGGAAATAGAAGAATTCACGAGAGTCGTAGGTCCCCCTCATGTTGCCACTTGGGCTTAGGCATGTGGCCTGATGGAAAAATGAAATTATTTGGTCATAGACAAATATAACCCTTTTAGAATATCTTTAACAGTTTTACAATCAGATTACCTAGGCATCTAAAATGAGCAAAAGCTTGTCATATATGCGAGTAACTTAACATTGAACCTGTAAACATCTGAATTGGAAACCAAAAGGAGTAACAAAATCAGAAATGGTGTGTCTCAGCCCTGACTATGTAGTATGTTCGGTTCTTCTTCGTGTGACTCGAATGTAACAAAAAATGGAAGCAACAAGCGCAACGGCAAAGCCTCCAAGGATCAAGTCTCCACCAGCCATGGACCTGTCAAAAGAGTGATGAGTCCTTATATGTGTGATTGCCGGAGCCTGATCACCTTTTCCTCTGCCCATTCCTCCTTCAAACGGCGCAGGATTAGGGACTAATGTCAAGGTGTCTAATCTTCTAAGCGCGTAAGCATTTTGCATAAGCAACACTAACTGAGCTAAAACTAGGCAAATGTGGAGAAACCTGAGCCTAGCCATAGGAAATATCAAATATGAAGCTTGGACGTAGGAGATTTTGTTAAGTCCTAGTTGTGCAAGCCCTGAATCCTATTAATATAGAGGAAGACAGACTTGATTGAGTATTTTTCGTGTTAATATTATAACAAGGGTTGGTACACTTTCCATGGTCTTAATTCTTAAATTTTGAAGATTTGACGTCCAATTTGGTTTTCCGAATGGTCTTTGTTGGATTCTTGACCTGTTTGGAGATAGTTTTAACATGGGCAGGTGATGTTTGGGGCAGGTGATGTTTGAGGCAGGTTTATTTTTCACAGTTTTTTTAGGACGGCAATGGTTAGAGAACAGAGAAGAAAATAAGACAGACAGTGAAACAACAGTCTTCTGTACTCTTCACACGTCTAATATTGGTGTTTGTTCAATATTTTATTCCAACCCAGAGCACACTTCACTGGTATTATTTTACTGTTTCTTGAGCTGGAAGTGACAGAAATGACTAAACATATTTTCGTATCTAGCAGCCAAAAAGTGTGAAGTCTGGATCCCACCATTGAAGATTAAAGTCAAAAGCATATTATATTCAAAGTTGAATTAAGTCAAACTTGACTGCACGAAAAGCTATAGACTTTAGATTGGAGAAAGTGATTAGAAATATATGATATGTTGCTTCAGCAATATTTGGAAGAAGGAAAAAAAAAAAAAAGAGTTCACACAAGCTGTTTTCAGAGAATTTGGATACAAAGGATTTTCATCTTTTAATGATGGAAAACATGATTGAATCCTTTTGACATTCATAACCAAAAGTTAAAGATACTCTGGCATTTCTCCAAAAAATCTAATTCCTGTTAGAATATATGGTAAAAGAGCACTAAAATGACACTAATATTACTAGAATAATTAGGGACTTATGCTGCTGCTAGTTTCTCTATATGCCGCGGATGATCTCCAGCAAGATCTCTCTGATTTGATGAGCATCAATTAGTCCTCCCCGAACCACCTGAAATACATAGAAAGATAAACAAATTGTTCATGTATTGCAGGACACAGAGTACAAAATGGTAAGCAAGATATCTTATCTGTGTTATTACAAAATCTTGATATCCTCATGTAATAGTTGGAAATTGCTACTAAAAATCTTACTTTTTAAACAATATAATATGTTGGCCTACCTCCACAGATGAAGTAACAAGAAGAGTTCCTTTGGAGGCAGTGACACTGGTGTCATTGAGATCAAATCCAAGAACATTCATTGCCTCCATCAGTTTAGTAAATCCACCTCTTTTCTTCTGGCAGACTATCTTTATCCAAAGCTTAGTTGTACCAATGTGAGCCACTTGAACTTCAGGCTATTTTATGAAAAAAAATAATTTGTTTAATGTTTGGTACTAGTAGATTAGGAATTTATAGTTAACTGGAGAATTAAAGATTGTAACTTTGGTTTATATATAAATTTACCTACCTCTATGCCCCAGTTAGCCATCTCCTCGGCAGTATCAATGTTCTCTTCACATTTTGTCTCCAATTCCTCTCCATGAGTTGCCTCCATTTCTAGAAGCTGCTCACTTAGGTTGTTCACATTTGTCTGTAGTTTCCTAATGTAAGTGATGGCATCAGTAATTATGGTTTCTTTTGTCATCTGAAATCAAAAAAGAATTTAAGATTTTAGAAAATGGTTTAGATACATTCTTTAGAAAAATGTCGCTGGGATTTATATATATTAAAATAAAGGGTTTTGATTCATTGCATTTGTTATGTTTGGGACCAAAGACCGCAATTCAAGAAGCCTTTCACTAAGTTTTTGACGCCTCCTCCTCTCAGCATCAAGGTTCTTGGATTTGTATTCTCTAACTTCTCCCTCAATTTGCTTCCTTTTATCCATTTTGCCTCCTATTTTACTTCCTTCAGATATGTTTGAATCATGAAATGGAGAGTTGGGAAAATCCATTTTATCACACTTAATTATCATTTAATGCAAGTCAAAAAGAGAATTGATACAGTATGTTAAAATGGATTCCTAAAATTAGAAAGGAAATCTAAAGAGGGAGAGCAGGTGCTAATGATTAATGTTGAGTGCAGCACACAAAAGAGGCACTGCACTGGTTTTTGTTGTATGCAGAAAATAGGTTTATATAGGTGCTCCTCACAACAGAAACATTTCTTGGTGGTGGGAATCTTCTTGTTGCAGTTTGTTGGGCATTTCCTAATTGATCATAATGTACTTGGGGTGTTTTGAAAGGACTCATTTTTGGCATGAGAAAGAGAGTGTGTGAATATTGCTTTTCTGGCCTTATACTTTTCAATATTGCTGAACTAATGAAGGAAACTCATATACTACTTCATAATAAACTAGTGAGGATATAACAATGACTGAATGAAAAGGCCGACATACTGCCAAACAACTATGCCTCAATCCCAATTAGTTGGGGTTGGCTATCCTTATTAGTCACTATTTACGCGCTAATTGTCAACTTATCACAATCTTTTTCCTTTATAAGGACTTATATAATTAGCTACTACTCCCTCCATTTTAATTTATGTGACCATATTTTCTTTTTAGTTTGTGCTAAAAAGGAATGACCATTTTCCTTGTTTGAAAAAAATTTACTTTTATGTAACGATTTATAATCATACAAAATATATGTATCATATTTTATACAAGTTCAAAAATCTTGTCTTTTTTCTTCAAATAGGGAGGGAGTATAATTTTTTAGACCCTTACATAAAGGGGTTAAAGGATGGCAACTAAAAAAGAAAGAAGAACGGAAGGGTGAGAATGTTGTTAGTTATGTTTGTGACTATTTTGTGGTTGTTACTAGTATTACTGGCACTAGAAAGTACAAATGAGTGACCAGAGCTGCTTTAAGTAAGAATTTTTATTCTCCTTTCACTTTTTCACTACTGACAAGAATAATATCTTAAGTACAACCTGATTTTGTATTAGAAAGAAAGAGTTTATGTTATTCCAAGCATGTAGTCTGTACTTTAACCGGTATATATTGGAACTTCACTTTCCATTTTCAGAATTTTACAATTTTACATGACATGATCCACTTGGTAATCAAGGTTTATCACAACACACAGATATTTCAATTTTGTGGGTTAGCCAAGAAAATGAGGGATATTTAGCCCAGAGGCATCTCCGACCCTCTCTCATTCCTCCAAAATGCAATCAGTTTTTGTCAAAATGTGGCTCTAATACTCCCCATTTTTGGTGATAAAATAGAGGATGAATAGTGTTACTCCAAATTTAAAATAAAACAATTTTGTTAGCAAGTCTAAAGACAAAAGGAAAAAAATTCTTTCAAAGTACTGATGGTGTAAAAGAATTTACTCCTCAAGTTATCTAAAAAAGAACTATAAATAATTATTGATAATGAATAGAATAAGTGATGTTTAGCTTAAAGTGTATATATTCTATATATATCGCCTCATATTTTACTTTTGTTTAGTGAGTTTTAGATGTTAATTGTGATGATTTATATTGATTTGTAGTGTTTTTATGTGTAGGAATGATTTGGAAGTAATCGGGGACGAAACACACAAAACTAGAGCCAAAACACAAAAATCAGACAAAAAGGGATTTTTGGCGCCACAGGCAGGGCTGGGCGCCACCTGTGGCGCTGGAGGTAGAGAACTATTTCAAGGCAGCGCCCTGGGTAGCGCCCGGCGCTACCCAGGGCGCTGGTGACAGGATTTTCTCCTATCTTGCCCGGGACTCGGTAAATTCGACCCTAGACCTACCCAACACGTATAAAAGCAAGTAAAAACTCATTTTTGAGGGGATTGACGCCACTTTGGAGGAAATATACACACGGAATTTCTAGGAAGCGAAGGATTCTCAGTTTTCTTCATCTTTTTCTAGTATTTACAATTAATTCAACACTTATGCAATTGTTTGATTTTAGCATGAGTGGCTAAACACCCATTGTTATGGGGTTGTGATTTAGCCATGAATATTATTGTTTGACATTAGCTTAACCTTGATTATAGTTCACTTAATATATGGTTGTTTCTTCAATTCTGTGTTTATTTGCTTAATTGTCTGGCCAGCAGTTAGGTTCTATATACTATCTATGCTATGCTTGGGAAAGCCGTGTATAGATTAGAGAAGAGGGGAGCGGATTTGTGGCTAGGATAGGAATATACCTAGTCACCGTGCTTAATTAAATATCGCAATCTTAATGCGTTCTGATAGATTAATTTCATAGGAATATAGACGTTAATCTATTGAGAATAGGCGAGTAGTGCTTCGGGAGAAGGCTATGAGAGCAATTATCGATTAATTAGCAACCATTAGTGAATTATATGAAAGGGAGAGTTAATTAGAATACAATACGAATGGTGAATCGATCACAACCCTGGAATACTTGTCTCTATTGAATATACAATAATCAACTCGTTACTTGATAATTAGTTATTTCTTAGAATTGTAGTATAGTATACTCACATTATTGGATTTTTGTCTTGGCTTGATTGAATAACAATTATAGTGATTTAGTAAGTAGTTTACACAAGTCTCTGTGGGTTCGACACTCGATTTATCATTATATTACTTGTACGATCACGTATACTTGCGTGTGCGTTTGGGAGCAACAAGTTTTTGGCGTCGTTGCCGGGGACTTGAATATAGACTACTTTCTAGTTTTTACTTTAATTGTTTATTTCGTCTAGTCTAATGTTACTTGATTGTTTCTCTAATCTCAGGAACTTTGATTGATTGCGTAGGGTAAGAAGCCAGGACAGACTTGACGACTTTGACCCCGAACCTGAGAGAACATTTCACAGGAGGTTGAGGGAAGCAAGGGATACAGACAATATTCAGGACCTCGTCCAATTTCCTGTGAACATGGCAGATGAGCAACATATGGATGTTCAGGAGGTAGCAATGCCCAGTATTGCTAATGTTACCTCCAACATCGTGAAGCCCAGAATCACTGGGCACTTTGAGTTGAAACAGAGCATGATCCAGCTACTTCATGCAAACGGGAAGTTTATGGGTCTTCCACACGAGGATCCACAACAGCACATTCTGAACTTCTTGGAGATTAGTGATACTTATATCACTAACGAGGTCACGCCAGATTATGTGATGCTCACGCTTTTCCCATTCTCTATTTTGGGCGAAGCAAAGCGATGGCTAAAGGCAGAACCAGCTAATTCCATTACATCATGGAATGATTTGGCAAGAAAATATTTGGCAAGATTCTTCCCTTCAGGCAAGACTGCAAAGATCATAAGTGAGATAGTTTCCTTTAAACAGAAAGCAGGCGAATCTTTATATTTAGCATGGGAAAGGTTCAAGGGGCTACTCAGAGACTGCCCTCATCACAATCAAACGAACGAAGTGTTAGTTCACACTTTCATTGAGGGGCTCCATCCCCAAACAAAAATTGTGGTAGATGCAGCAGCTGGAGGTCAGGTATTGGAGAAGAATTATGATGAAATATTTGCATTATTGAATAAATTCTCCAAAAGCAATCCAAACTGGCAAGGAGAGATGGGAAGGAATGTGGTCCAAAAATCACCAGGGGTTCTTGAATTAGATGTTGTCTCAGCGTTGTCAGCTCAGATCTCTACATTAACTAACCAAGTCAATCAGATGACCCTGATCATTAACAAGTAACAGTCTCAACCATTGCAACAGGTCCAACCAGTACAACATGTTCAGGTATTTTGTGAAGTATGTGGAGAGGGTCACCCGAGTGACTTGTGCCCAGCTAATCCAGAGTCTGTCTGCTTTGTGGGTAATGCGAATCGGGGTCAAGCAAATCAATATGGAAACACTTATAACCCCAACTATAGAAACCACCCAAACTTCTCTTGGGGTGGAAATCAAGGCACTCAGAATCATTACAGACCTCCAGCACCTCAAGCACCTCAACATCAATCAAACCACCTCAGGCTGAACAAACAGCTAGCCTTGAGGAGATTATGAAGAGAATGATGAACGAACAACTTGCTTTCAATCAAAAAATAATGGCTGATCACCAGGACCAAGCAATAGCAATGAGAAATTTGGAGCGTCAAATGGGGCAACTTGCCAGTGCCCAAAATACCCGACCAGCGGGAGCTCTCCCAAGTGACACTGAAGCTAATCCTAAAGCATCTGTTAATGGTGTTTCATTGAGGAATGGGAGGCAATTGGAAGAAGTTCATTCCAAGAAGAGAAAGCAGGTGACTTTTAATGAGAAACCAACCACTATTGAATCAACATCAAACAATCCAAAGGAATCGAAAAATCCAGCTGAAGAGGCGGTGGCTGAGCAACCCTCACCATTGGAACCCCCTCCGTTCCCTCAAAGGTTGCAGAAAGTGGAAGATAATGTCGCACACAAAAAGTTCCTTGATCAATTGAGGCAAGTACAAATTAATATTCCATTAGTAGATATTCTGCAGGAGGTGCCCAAATATGCTAAATACATCAAGGATATTGTGGCCAATAAAAGAAGGATGATTGAGTTTGAGACAGTGGTGCTCACTGAGGAATGTAACTCAAGAATTCAAAGCAAGCTACCTTAGAAATTAAAGGATCCGGGTAGTTTCACTATCCAAATCTCAATAGGTAAGCATGCAGTCGGGCGAGCTTTGTGTGACCTTGGGGCGAGCATTAATTTGATGCCGTTATCTGTGTTCAGGCAGTTAGGGTTGGGTGAGCCACGCCCAACAACAATGATTCTACAGTTGGCTGATCGCTCCCCTGCTCATCCTGAGGGAGTGATTGAAGATGTGCTGGTTTGAGTGGGCTCTTTCATATTCCTAGCTGATTTCATTATCTTGGATTATGAGCCTGATCAGGAAGTCCCATTTATTATGACGATGCGGGTTGGTGATCGAGTGGAGGTGTTTAATGTATATAAAGCACTCAAATTACCAGTCCACTATGAAGAGCTATCCATGATTACTGTGGTGGAAAGCAATGATGCATCAGTGGCTCCCTACATGAGTCCTGTTGACCCTCTTGAGCAAGTTTTGGTTGGGGATGGAGAAGATAGTGAAGATGAAACAAGGGGAGAAATTGAGAAGGTTCTTGAAATTTCCTGCAGTTACATCCACGGGCTAGGAAAATTTGAGGAGTTGAACAAGCCTGTTACTCTGACCCCTCCTAAGCCATCTATTGAGGAAGCTCCAAAGCTGGAACTTAAAACTCTTCTAGTACATTTACGCTATGCTTATTTAGGGAACTCTGAGACATTGCCCGTGATCATCTCTTCCAGCCTGACCAATACACAAGAAGAGAAATTGCTCAGAGTACTTCGTGAGCACAAAAAAGCGAATGGGGCGACCATTGCAGATATTAAGGGAATCAGTCCATCGTTTTGCATGCATAAAATCTTTTTGGAAGAGGGACACCGCCCGAGTGTTGAGCAGCAAAGGAGGTTAAACCCCATCATGAAAGAAGTGGTAAAGAAAGAAGTCATAAAATTGTTGGATGCAGGTATCATCTTTCCTATTTCTGACAGCAACTGGGTGAGCCCAGTTCAATGTGTGCCCAAAAAGGGAGGGATGACTGTGATTGCGAATGAGAAAAATGAGATGATTCCTACCCGCACTGTTACGGGATGGAGAGTTTTTATTGATTATCGAAGGCTCAACAAGGCAACACGCAAGGATCACTTTCCACTCCCCTTCATTGACCAAATGTTGGACAGATTAGCAGCGCATGAATATTATTGTTTTCTTGATGGGTATTCAGGGTACAATCAAATTGTCATATGCCTAGAGGATTAGGAGAACACCACGTTTACTTGTCATTATGGCACCTTCGCCTTCAAGCGAATGCCATTTGGTATTTGTAATGCACCAACCACTTTCCAGAGATGCATGATGGCGATTTTCACTGATATGGTGGAAAAATTCGTGGAGGTGTTCATGGATGACTTCTCAGGCATTTGGGTCATCTTATGATGATTGTTTGAAAAATCTGAGCATGGTGTTGGCCCGTTGTGAAGAAACAAATCTGGTCTTAAATTGGGAGAAGTGTCACTTTATGGTGCAGGAAGGCATCGTTTTGGGTCACAGAGTGTCTAGGAGTGGTATCGAAGTTGATAAGGCAAAAGTGGAGGCAGTTGAATAACTACCTCCACCAATTTCTGTGAAGGGTGTCCGGAGTTTCTTGAGACACGCAGGATTCTATAGGCGCTTTATTAAAGATTTTTCTAAAATTGCTACTCCTTTGTGCATGTTGCTAGAAAAAGATGTCAAGTTCAATTTTGATGTAGCCTGCCTGAAGGCATTTGAGGAGCTCAAAAAGAAATTGGTAGGTGCCCCCATAATTGTTGCGCCTGATTGGTCCGTACCATTTGAACCTATGTGTGATGCAAGTGACCATGCAATTGGGGCAGTGCTAGGCGAAAGGAAAGACAAGGTGTTTTATTCCATTTACTATGCGAGTAAGACCTTTGATGATGCACAACAGAATTACACCACCACCGAGAAGGAGCTGCTAGCTGTGGTGTGGGCTTTTGAAAAATTTCGGGCATACTTGGTGGGAACAAAAGTCATAGTCCCCACAGATCACACAACAATCAGGTATCTATTTACAAAAAAGGAATCTAAAGCTAGATTAATGCGCTGGGTTTTATTGTTGCAAGAATTTTATGTGGAGATAAAAGACCGAAAGGGAACTGAAAACCAAGTAGCTGACCATTTGTAAAGACTGGAAAATCATGACCATATGGAGGAGGGAGAGAAATTAAAGAAGTGTTTCCTGATGAGCAACTTTTTGCTATAACCCAAGACCCTCCTCCATGGTATGCTGATTATGTGAATTATCTGGTGAGTGGGGTACTTCCTCCGAAAATTGAATCTGAGGCAAGGAAGAGGTTTTTACATGATGTGAAGTTTTACTACTAGGATGAGCCATATTTATACAAAGAATGTGGTGATCAGTTAATGAGGAGATGTATTCCTAATAAATAGGTGGAACTTGTGCTGTATGATTGTCATGCATCACCGTATGGGGGCCATCATGGTGGCTATAGAACAACGGCGAAAGTGCTACAATCTGGGCTCTTTTGGCCAACTCTATTCAAAGACGCCCATGCATTTGTTAAAAAGTGTGACCAGTGCCAGAGAACAGGAACGATCACGAGGAAGCACGAGATGCCTTTGAATAATATCTTGGAAGTCGAGAGTTTTGATGTGTGGGGGATAGATTTTATGGGTCCATTCCCATCATCCATGGGAAATAAGTACATTTTGCTGGCAGTTGACTACATGTCGAAATGGGTGGAGGCAATTGCATTTCCAACCAATGATGCCATGGTTGTAGCTGCGTTTGTGAAGAAAAACATATTTTCGAGATTTGGGACTCCACGTGCTTTGATTAGTGATGAAGGAACCCATTTTTGCAATCGGTTGTTGAATAACCTTCTAGCTAAATATGGAGTTCATCATCGGGTTGCGACAGCATATCACCCTCAAACAAGTGGACAAGCAGAGGTATCGAACAGAGAAATAAAACAAATATTAAAGAAAACGGTGAGTGTGAACAGGAAGGATTGGGCTGCAAAGTTAGATGATGCCTTATGTGCATATAGAATAGCGTACAAAACGCCAATTGGGGTGTCACCGTACAAGCTAGTCTATGGGAAGGCGTGTCACTTGCCCATTGAGCTCGAACATAAGGCATATTGGGCCATCAAAGAGCTAAACATGGACCTTGAAGCCACGAGTGAGAAACTATTGCTGCAGTTGGATGAATTAGATGAGTTCAGGCTGCCTTCGTATGAAAATGCCCAACTTTACAAAGAAAAGACCAAGAGATGGCATGACAAGCATATTAAGCCGCGTCAATTTAAGCCAGTCCAACTGGTATTGTTATTCAATTCTAGGCTGAGATTGTTTCCTAGAAAGCTGAAATCGAGATGGTCAGGCCCATTTGAGGTGGTGAGAGTCACTTCATATGGTGCACTTGAGTTGCGAGCTATACACGGTGAAAGAATTTTTTTGGTGAATGGACATAATGTCAAACACTATTGGGGTGGTACCATAAAGCGTGAGAAGACAAAAGGCGTGCTCGCTGATTAGTGAGGCGAGACTCTGCGTCGTGCCGCGATGTTAAATCAGACGCTTGTTGGGAGGCAACCCAATTTTTATTGCTTTCGTAGTTAACTTCTTAATTGTTTTATAGATTTTGCATTTTTTCTTGTAGGAGTAGAATTTATAGATACAATGGTGTAGGACATGTAATTGAGTATTTTAAAAAGGCTAGGGGATCGGGTTGTCTATTTACAAAAAAAAAAAAATAATAATAATAATTCGGCGAACCAGCACTCAATGCTGCCTGGGGCGGCATAGGCAGTATTATTAAAAACACCCCAGCGCCAGGTACAGTTCTAGGTACAGCGCTGGGCGCTGGCTGGGGGGGGGGGTTGAATAATTTTTTTTTTCTCTCTTTTCGTTTTTCCTTTTTTTAAACTGGTAATATCCCATACCCCTTAAACCCAACCCAATTACCCATATACACTAACATTCCCCTCTCCACCGTATATCCCTCTCCCCACTCTCCCTATAATTTCAATTTTTTTCTTTTCTCTTGTTTTCCCTTCTCAATTTAGGTATGTTTTTCTTCAGGTATGTTTTCCCTTCTCAATTTTTTTCTTCAGGTATGTTTTTCTTATTATTCTACTTCTTCTTTTATGTGTTGTAGTTTAATTATCAAAGGTAAATCCCATCCCCCATGAGCCCTAATCCCCTATTCTTCCCTATATGAAAGTGCAAGAAAGTATTGGTGGTTAGCTTGGTATTGTAGAATTTTTGGCGTGTATTATGTGATTGGAGTAGTAAACCAATTGTACCTCTACTCCATTAAAAATTGGGATGGTCATTCTCTTTCACCATTGTTAAATTGTAGAACTCACACTTTATGCTCACAAGGTATTTGTAAAAATGCTTAAATGATGCTTTAGGTACACTGGTGAAATCTTGAGTAACCGAGTGTCTTTATGATTGAATTTGGGATAAGTATGGGGTGTGTAAGGATGTTGTCACATGCTCACGGTTTGAGTTTTAATGCATAAATCATGTCTTTACACCATGTATCTCTTGTGTTGTATGTTGTTGTCTTGTTGTATAAATTAGCCAATGTAGTTTTTTTGTAGTGTATAAAATGGAGTCACACATGCTTATTGCTTCGATTAATGTGAATTCATGGAGCCATAATCAATTAATTATATGAATAGCTTGGGGAAGTTTTGAGTACCCATAGCTTTAGGATGCCACACTTGTGCCTTTTCGCATAAATATCATGAAAAATAATGCTAATTGCACATTTGATTTTAAGTGTGGGGTCGTTGAAGGACTTGCATCATAACCTTAGGTACAACATTTGCCAAGTCTCATGTTCTTGTGTTCATTGTGTTGCAGGATACAAAATGGCTCGTGCTCGAGTGTGTGTCATTTATTTTCTAATGAGAGGCCGACCCATAAATGTGGGTGAGTTGATGTTGGGGGAGATGGCCCGTACGAGGTTCGGGTGGCAGATCAAGAGGTTTTTCTTTGGCAATTTGCTCACCAAGTATATGATGGATAACAGGGTGCCTAAGTACAAGGGGTATGATGAGATGGTGGAGCCTCCACCCGGGCTAATGGACATTACTACACTGCTGGAGACATCATCAAAGCTAACACCAGTTGCGCGCTATGAAAGGGACGAGAGCTTCAGCAGGTACATGTATAAAACTCTGAATTTTTTGATGTGCAAGGTGGGTGATACTGATGTGGAGCGTATGGAACTACGCAGCGAGCTATCCAGTTCTGCCAAAGAGATGCTGGGGATTGCACCTGGTATCCCCATCCATTCTTCTGAGGACGTGAACACAGTACGCGGCTCTGACACAGAGGATGAGGGTGGTGAAGAGGTTACCGGACCCTGAGCCGTGGTTCCTCTAGGCCCTGATGATGATGAGCCCGCAACTGCTGCTTTGGAGACCTCCGATTGACAGGGAGCATTTCTTTTCACCCTACTATATTTTGTTAATTTGCATATGCATCGGGACTATGCATGCTTTAAGTGTGGGGTGGGAAATATGCCACTTGTGATGTTGTTGTATAACTTGTATAGTTGGATTTTAAATTTTTGTTAAAGTTAATTAGTTTTGTTTTAGTAGTTAGTCGTATTTTCAGTGTTTAGTTTAGTTAGTTGTTAGCCTTTATATATATATATATATATATATATATATAGAGAGAGAGAGAGAGAGAGAGAGAGAGAGAGAAAAGAAAAAACTCGGACTGTTTCCGACGATGGATCTGCTGGACAATTTTCTTGAGGGATAAAGTCCGATTTAAAAATACAAAAAGATTGTTTTTTTTATTTTTATTTTTAGAATAGTTAGGTAGTATCCCTTGGTTTTTCTTAAGGCACCGGTTCTTTTCCAAGGGTGTAGCTCGAACCGGGCACTTTAATTTTTTTTTTGTAGTTAGGAAGAAACCGAGTAACTTAGAAATACCCATTGTCAGGTTTGGTTCCGACATATTAGGTTATGACGTACATTCTGCTTTCTCTTGTATTTGGTTTGACATATGATGCCTAATTAAAATTAAATAGCCTTATTTGTGACGTCTTAGCTCAGTTGTTTGACTTGTATGCCACATAGTGCATTATTGCTTAATTCTCTCAATTATGTGTGCTTGCGTGACTTGAGAGTTGAACAAAACCGTTGTGATTGGGTCATGTGCAATGTGTGTGTGAGGTTTAGTTATCTTCTATGTTATCCGGTGTAGTCTAGAACTTGCCCTGTGTGTTAATTGAAGCGAAATTGTAGGTTATGCTAATCTAGGAGATGTCATAGGCATTTTCTTGCTTTTCATGGATATACTTGTCCAATAAAAATAAAAATTTCCCGTTGCTAGCCCTTTGATCCTATGGACCTTTTCTTTGGCACCCACATTACAAGCTGTACCCCTATTTTGTTCTTAAATTGAGATTTTTGCACCTTTACCTCCTAAGGCACTTAGTCGCTAAAGAAGTAAGGTGAGACATTGGGGATTAGTTTTTGAGTGGAGCCATGGAAAGGCCTGTTAGTGCACTAAAATTGAAATCAAAAGCCACTAGCCAATGAACTTTCATGTATGGAGTGTTTTTTTAAAAAAAAAAAAATATTGTTGTAAAAGAAAGATGAAAATAAAATAAAATTATAGTGAAAGTATGTAGAAAAAGTGACACATCTCCACTTTTTATTTAATTGTGCTGGTGAAAGTATAGAAGTGCTTAATTGAGAAAGGGCTATGTTGTGTATGGATTGTGGCAAGTTAATTGGTTGAGAAGAATATGGGTGAATTGTGAATGTAGTGTATTAAAGTGCTTAGGAGGGTTAGTCACTATTCCTAAATACATCCTACCCGTCCCTTAGCCTACATATAACCTTAACAAGTCCCAATTGATCCTAGATTTGGCTAACTTAAATTAGTAGAGATCTATACTACGGGCAAGCCTATGGTACGACCACTGGATGCATATGAATTCTTTACGAGAGTGAGTGAAATTTTGTTCAATTGTGTGATGTCCTTAAATTATGTTCAAAAGCATATTTGAATGTGTGGACTAGTTAAATTCACTCTTAGTTGTTGGTGAGGGCACATGATCTCATGAGCAATTGATAATGTTGTAAACTTTCTTGTTGGGTAAGTGCGTGAATTGAGAGGATTTAGTGGTTACGAGTTGATTCTTGAGGTTGGGTGATTGCAATTATGTTGTTGGTATGAGTGATTAAATTGTTATACTTGGGCATGTTTAAAGAAGGGGAAGAATGTGAATTTTTGTATGTTCACACTTGATTGTCGGTGTCGATCATGGTCAAGTGGTAAAGTGTGTGATTAAAAGTAAAATTACTCATCGGTAATACGTGTTGAAGGGTAGTAGTTTGTCCTATTGCTCGAGGACGAGCACGAGTCTAAGTGTGGGGTGTTGATGTTTAGCTTAAAGTGTATATTCTATATATATCGCCTCATATTTTACTTTTGCTTTGTGAGTTTTAGATGTTAATTGTGATGATTTATATTGATTTGTAGTGTTTTTATGTGTGGGAATAATTTGGAAGCAATCAGGGACGAAACGCACAAAACTAGAGCCAAAATGCAAAAATCGGACAAAAAGGTATTTTGGGCGCCACAGGCAGGGCTGGGCGCCATCTGTGGCGCTGGAGGTAGAGAACTATATCAAGGCAGCGCCCTGGTGGGCGCCGGTGACAGAATTTTCTCCTATTTTGCCCGGGACTCGGTTAATTCGACCCTAGACCTACCCAACACGTATAAAAGCAAGTAAAAACTCAATTTTGAGGGGATTGACGCCACTTTGGAGGAAATATCCACACGGAATTGCTAGGAAGCGAAGGATTCTCAGTTTTCTTCATCTTTTTCTAGTATTTACAATTAATTCAACACTTATGCAATTGTTTGATTTTAGCATGAGTGGCTAAACACCCATTGTTCTGGGGTTGTGATTAAGCCATGAATATTGTTGTTTTACATTAGCTTAACCTTGATTATAGTTCACTCAATATATGGTTGTTTCTTCAATTCTGTGTTTAATTGCTTAATTGTCTGGCCAGCAGTTAGGTTCTATATACTATCTATGATATGCTTGGGAAAGCCGTGTATAGATTAGAGAAAAGTTGAAGAGAGCGCGATCTTAACGCTTCAGGGGAGCGGATTTGTGGCTAGGATAGGAATATACCTAGTCACCGTGCTTAATTAAATATCGTCATCTTAATGCGTTCTGATAGATTAATTTCATAGGAATATAGGCGTTAATCTATTGAGAATAGGCGAGTAGTGCTTCGGGAGAAGGCAATGAGAGCAATTATCGATTAATTAGCAACCATGAGTGAATTATATGAAAGGGAGAGTTAATTAGAACACAATATGAATGGTGAATCGATCACAACCTTGGAATACTTGTCTCTATTGAATACACAATAATCAACTCTTTACTTGATAATTAGTTATTTCTTAGAATTGTAGTATAGTATAGTCACATTATTGGATTTTTGTCTTGGCTTGATTGAATAACAATTATAGTAATTAGTAAGTAGTTTACACAAGTCTTTATGAGTTTGACACTCAATTTATCATTATATTACTTGTACGACCACGTATACTTGCGTGTGCGTTTGGGAGCAACAATAAGTAATCGGAAAATTAGACAGGTAACTTGATAGACAAGTTAAATTACACTGATATACAAATATTTTTCAGACTATTATGGGAAATTAAATTCATTTCAAAAATCTATTCACATCACAAAAACAAAGAATCGCATGTAATGTAAAACTCCATTTATGCAAAAATTACATAAAAATACTACAGGATGCAATACTTGCTTTGATAACCATAAGGTTAGAAATGGTAACATTGTAGGTCAATTTGGCGAACTGGTACTCAGTGCCAAAATAAGCCAATCAGATGTCTACTACTTCACCTCTCCGCCGTCCCCTCGCCGGAAACCACAATGCACTCACCAAAATTGCAGATATCAAAACAACAAAAGCCTCCATTACTTCTTCAAGACCCACTTATCGCACACCCCAAGCAATTGTAGATTATTTTAAAACATCATCGGAATGCCCCAAATTCCGACGCCAACGCTTCCATTATGAAATCGCCGTTCGCCAACTTGCCGACGCCAACCATTTCTCCGGCATTGAAGATATTATCGAGCATCAAAAACACTACCCAGATATTCGTAATGAGTACTTTGTCGCCCGTCTTATTCTTCTTTATGGCAAAGCCAAAATGTATGATAATGCTCGTAAGCTGTTCGACGAAATGCCTCAACTAAATTGTCCGCGCACTGTCTTTTCCTTCAATGCCCTTTTGGAGGCATGTCTTAAGTCAGAGATATATGATAAAATTGGCGGGTTATTTCGCGAATTGCCCCAGAAATTGTCAATTGAGCCTGATATAGTGTCGTATAACACTGCCATTAAGGCATTATGTAAGGCTGGTTCATTGGATTCTGCCGTGTATTTTATGGATGAGATGGAAAAGCATGAGATCAAGCCGAATATTGTGACTTGTAATACGTTATTAAACGCATTTCATAAAAGTAAAAGGTTTTCTGAAGCTGAAAATTTTTGGGCTGTGATGGAAAAGAGACATATAGTCCCTGACCTTTACAGTTATAATATTAAATTAAATGGTTTGGTTAAAGCTAATGAGGTTTCAGAAGCGATTCAGTTCTTCGAGGAGATTGTTAACAAGGGTTTCAAACCGGACACATTCAGTTACAATGCTATGATAAAAATGTGCGTTGCAGAGAGGAATCTAGAGGAGGCTAAAATGTGGTATGAGAAGATGATGCAAAATGGATGCCGTCCGGATGATGCAACGTTTACGATGCTTATTGCTTTGGCTTGTGATGTCAAAAAATTTGATGTTGCACTGCACTTGTGCAAGAAAGCAATCAAATCAGTCAAAGCTATTTATAATAGTTTAATGCAGAGGGTTGTCGATGGCTTGGTTGAGCATTCTAAGATTGAAAATGCAAAAGAGCTGGTTAAGTTGGCCAAGTCTTGTAAGAGCTTCCAGTATGAGCTTTCCTTGCCTTTGCATAACTAGTTGTTTCAACTATGCTTTAAATAGCTTGGATATTCTATTGGTTCCAGTTTGTCAAAGGAAACTATACTTACAACACGGAAAGACGCATGTTTGCTTGTTACTGATGATGCTCTTTCAGTCAGGTGCGAAGCTTGTCTACGTATCCAAGAACTTATGACTTCATTCATGCTGATTCGATTTTCACTCTCTACCAGGACATGTGATTAACCGTTGGAAGGTTCGTATTCCTCGAGTTGTCATCTTTCTCGAAGGTGACTCGTAGATTTACGTTTATGTATGCATATGTGAAATAGAAGATTTATTATTGGAAGAGGACAGAATATTATGGACACAAGGCAGTGTGATTTTCGCTGACAATGTAGATGTTTTGGTAAATGTGAAGAGCACAATAGATGGACTTCAATGGGATAGCAGGATGGTTGATCACGAAGGTGGTCTTCATGTTAGGGAAAAGTTTCTGATTGCAACAAAGCTGTATTGGACAGCACCAGCCCTGTGTTCATGTGGCAAATGAATCTTCTATAGTTTTGCAATCTTGCCAATTCTTTTCTTCCTTTGTTGATCTTATGATTTTTCATTGACCTCTCTTTTTTTTTTTGGCTTCAAAATAAACAAGAGGATATTGTGGGTTTTCCCTGAGATTATTCTTTTATCATTTGGCGTTCTAACCCGCATGTGGAAAAATGAGTAATTTACAGAAAATAAAATTTACTTAATACTTAATTAAATAAGCTACCACCGCTTTTAGAAAATTACATGAATACTTTTTTTTTTCAAATTTACAACATTTCATATCCCTAATATAGTATCTCTTAATTGAATTAATAGTATTGAATCCTTAATTTTAAAAGTATGTTATTATAATATGTTTCCCTTGAAATAGGACATGAGAATTCATACCTATAGTTTGTCGACAAGTAATGGAGGAAAACGGCCGTTTACATCAGCTCCGCCACTTTCAAAGGGCCTCAAAATAGCCATCCTAACCCATCCGTTTATCCTTTTCAATATTTTTTTTCAAAGAAGTTTTCTACAATCTAAATTAGAACCTAAAATTTTATAAAATTTGCTAACACTTTTATACGATGATATGTAAGTAAGTAAAAAGTATATGGGTATTTTCACTTTTACCCCGCGCTAGAAACTATTTATATTTGGTAGTCGAAAAAGTGTATAAAATTTTTGTAGTTTTTGTAGTATATAACATACCGAATGTATATATATACAAAAATATATAAATTTTATTCATTTTTTCGGCTATTATCTTTACAGCGGCTATACAATGTCCTTTTTCTAAAATTATAAAGGTGTAAATTTTTACAAGACAATATATCAATATTACGTAAAACTTCATACTAATATTCAAGAAAGTCAACTTTATTTGCAAATAGAAGGGGTTAGTTGTTAATAAAACTTTAAAATTGTCAGTTAATTTCCAAGAAGTTATTAATCAATAATCAAAATAAATGAAAAGACACTTCACAAAAAGAAGCCATAGCCCAAACAATGGACAGATGCAAACCAAAATATACTTACACAACACTCACATACATATAGTCATATAGAATATCGTTAACGTACCAACATGATTGTGGTGGAGTGGTAAATACTCCTTCATCCTTAACCAGATATCCCGGATTCGAGTTCCTGGGTATGGAGTCGTCTTTGTTAGGGAGCGCTTTATCCCCCAATGTGGGACTTCCTGGCGCGAATCCGGATTTAATCGGGCGTGTAGGTACCGAACACCGGATGGGAAACCAAAAAAAAAAAAGAAAAAGAATATAATTAACATGAAAAAATAAATAAACTGAAGGGCAATAAACCAACACGAACTGAATTCTCCTATTTGGTTGAAATAAACTTTGTTAGGTTAAGACTTGACTCTTTGACTTTTTAAAATTTTTATAGTTGAAATTTAAATTGAATTAAATTATTGTATTATAATATAATGAAGAATTAACCCTATATATAATTGTCAACATTTTGTTGTCATACCAAGGTAGTTTTTGGCCATTTAGAAGGGGAGTTGTGATAGTGTAAAAGTAAGGGATAAGACTGGATCATATTTAGGAGAAATTGACATCGGGTGACAACATATAGTAGGAGTTGACAAATTTTTTAGTCTTAAATTACATTTGACAGAGGTAGCCCAAAAATATCGACAATATATAGCCAAATTCCAAAAGAAAAACTACTTCCATATTTACAAAATCCTGATCTCCTTCGACTCACTACCATTTCAAAAGCACTCTCCGCCTCATCACATTTTCTTAATGAACTTGAGATTTATTAGATAGACAAAATAAGATTACAGATGCAAACAAACAAAAAATGCAGATATATACGGATAGAATATATGAGTCCACCAAACTATATAGAGACCTGATCCTATATTAGTTTTCACAGATTATACTTGCAAGGCAGTAAGTAAATAACGCAGGGAACTTCTACGTGAAAAATTTCCGGCTCAATGGGATTAAAAACCATGACCTACACTTGTAGGATTTCAACTTCACTATGAGTAACCTTTTAGATTACAACATATGCAACCTAGGAATTAAACTCTTAATCCCTCACTAACTTGTAATATACCTATTACAAGCCACTTTGCAATACACCTATTACAAAGACTTCAACACATGACTAACTCTAATCACGACACAAACACTTAAGTTTATGGTTTACAAAGGTTTCCTAATTAATGCTTCTAAACAAGCAAAGTATGAATTACAATGAAGAACAATTACAAAGTTACAATTCAACTAAGGACATACAAAGACTTGTTGTAGGAACTGGTCTGTCGAAGTGATGTACTTTGTTCTTGATGCACTTGAGAATTGAATACTTGATTATCAGATGCTTGGAGTGCTTGAATTGAATTTTCAAGTGTTCAAGTGATGTTTTATTGTATGATTAATATTAATACAACTTGGATGACATCACTCGAATGATGTAATCACTTAAGTGGTACAAGGTCCTTCCCAATGGAAGTGACTGTTGCACTGTGCTGTACTATTTGCGTGAACTGTGCAGGCAGTCACTTTCCAGATGTGGAGAGTTGACTTCGTACTGTAGCTAGGGGAACCAAAGGTCACCAGTTCTTTGCGTTGATTCTTTATCTTCTGAAGTCATAACAACTCTCATTAGCTTGAGTCAGATGATTGAGTTGTGTACCAAGTGTGTATCACGTTCCTTATCTGGTTCTTGACAATAAGTTTGTTAGATCATCAAAACATAAAATGAAGGTACTTGAAACCCATCTTTTTTCCCCTTTTTGATGATGACGAACTTAAAAATTGATAATCTTGTCCATATCCACAAAAACCAGATAATGCAGTAGGAATCTCACAAGTTCCCCCTGACTTTGTGCTTCCCCCTTAATCAGTGCACTACTTCTTCTTAATTCTCAATTATCTTTCTCCTTTTGTCATCATTAAAAACACACGAACAAGAAAATAGCATAAAGAAGTCTAGCTTAGTTAACTCATGCCACTTGTGTGCACACAAATATGATAGAAAAGAGAAGCAGAGAGACAGAATCATCTGCAGCAAAAGAAGGAAAGCTTGCATTAAACAACAAAAACATAGTTGGACTATTTACAACAGGAGCAGTACTAGTGATTTCCATCTACAAACCAAAAAGAAAACAAAAACAACAACACACACATCATCAAAACACTTCAAAAGAGAGACAAACTGAGACATTGGTCACTGGGGGATATGCTTAGGAGACAATATATGAAGAGGGCTTGGAAGAGGCAACAAGAGTTTTGAGAAGAAGATCTATCCGGGCATTTGCGGATATTTACTCAGCCTCCTTCAGGTTCTCAATCTGTTGCCTGAGATCAGCATTCTCCTAGGTCAGATGAGCAGCCTACGAGTTTGAAGAACTGCAAGACCTTGGTGCCTCCTGGGCCTGACTGAGCTGAGTCTCTAATATGGCATTCCGAGCCTTTAACTTCCTGATCTCTTCAGTAGCACAATTTTGAGCATTTATGAGCTGGGAGATCGTTGAAGTGTTGCCTACTCCTCCATTTTTTTCAATACACTCACACTCCTCTAGTGTAGTCTTAGAGAAGGTCTGTTTCTTGGTGTACTTTAAAATATTTGAACACTCGCGTATGGAGAAATCCATAGGGGATACCATGGTTGCCATATTTGAATTCTTCCACCTTCTGCATATGCTCAATCATTATAGCTGGCAGATTAACAGTTTTGAACCCATCCGGTGCTTCCATCAAAAACATATCAGCCTTGGAGGTGATGGATCTTCTCTCAGCACGGGGAAGCAGAACCTTGTTGACTAACTCAAAGAGCAACTGGTAAACAAGAAGCAATGCCTTTTTATGTACCCTTTCCCCTTGCTGCACTACTCTTTCCTTGAAAATATCATGCCTAAAGTTAGAGCTGCAGGCATCTCGTACAGAAGACAAGCCTTCAGTAGGGACTTTGAGTATCTCTCCTAGCACATCAGAATCCATAACGATGTCAACACCATTCACCAGTGCGCAGATGTGATCAGATTCAACAGTAGAGAGGTCTGCATAGAAACTTTGTACCTCTTCCTCATATACTTTGGGCACATCCACCTTAAATAGGTGTGCCCACTGTTGAAACTCACACATCTCAAGCACTTGACGCATTCCAGCCATCTCAGAGATTTCAGGGTCAAAGGTATGGCCCCACAGCACCTTTTGATACCTCAATCTTTCCTTTCCAGAGATGCTACCACTTTTTGCCTTCTTCAAAGAACCGGGTTCTTTAACATCCTCCAATTTCCTTTTCACAGACTTTCCACGAAACTGAACTTTCCCACTAGACTGAACTTGCATGTCATCATCAGACAAAGACTCTTCTTTTCAACTTGCCACTATCCTTCACTGACTTTTCACTTGGTGTACCATCAACACCTTTCGAAGGGCTCTCAGTAGAGTGCTTCTTTCTAAGAGGCTTCTTGGTCAAGGAACTTGGTTCCTCTGGAGCTTCCTCATCAACTGCCACAACTGGTATATCCTTATAAACTACAACTTGACCATCCTTGAGTAGTCTTTTCTTCTTCATACAACTTCTCTTACTCTTCTTGATAGCAGACTCAAGAGCCTCATTTTTCTGCAACCTGGTAGTAGGTCGCTTGGGAGGGGTCTCAGGAGTTGCCACTGTCCTTCTTACCTTGACAAACTCACTCGGCGCGATATCATCCAAATCCTCTTCATCACTAAACCTCATTACAGGTGTCACCACACTAAAAAGCTCAACATCAAAGTGAGGAGAAGGAGCAGGGTCAAAACTGACCTGAGATGGCGATTCCTTACCTGTTTTCTCAGAAGAGGGGTGAGGTCCATCAAGTGGGTTCCAGTAGTTTCTTCGTGCCGGCAGTTCAAAGGGAACCATTGTTCCTTATCCTACTAAGGGCTGAGTCTCTTCCCCCTGAGACTCAGGCACACCAGAATTTTCTTCACCCATTATCCCCTTAGCAACAATGGAACGCATATTTTCTATGACATCCCTCTCTTGAGGTTCCATAGAAGCAATAACAGGAGAGGTGGGAATACCTATAGATTCACAACTTTCCATAGGAGCCTTAGCACTTTCTGTACTGATCGATGATGCTTTTACTGCATACGGGGACTCACTCTGTTTTTCTTATGGAACAAAATTTTCCTCTTTACTCTGCTCGTTGAGCGTCTCAGGAAACAATGAAGGTATGCTATCATTCTTAGGGTTGTCTGATTTTTCAACATTTGGGAGAGGATTAGAGTCAGAGTGGGTAGAGAGAGGGGTGGAGAGAGAAGGAGAAACTGGTTTAGGGTTTTCTCTTGGAACAACGGGGGAAGAAGAAACAACTGTGGAGTTTCTACAGGAGAGAACTCAATGGTTTTCTCGTTAGTTGTATGAGAGTTTGTCTGATTCTCAGCCATGACAAGGGCTTTTGCTTAAAGGTATTTAGAAGAAGAAAGAAGACAGAGGAGTTGATTCAAGTTTTAGAAGTGAGAGGTTTATAATGGAGTTGATGGAAATTATGAAGAGAGGAGAAACGGGTTCTGAAACGGCGGCAGGTACCTGGGAAGTTTCAACGCTTCAGAGGAAAGTGAAACGATTTTGAAAGAAAAGACGTGATATATAGAGTTTGAAAAGGTTGATGATGTGGCATTGTTTTTGTTCCTTTTAAGATGTGTATGAGAAAAATAAAAGACTACTAACCTGTGTCACAAGATCCAGGTTCCCTGACCAGTCTTGCAAAAATGCTTAACCCTTTTTTACCGCTCATGCATTGCTTCAGCAACTTCTATAATCATCATGCGTGTCTACCTGTAACGGTATAGAAGTGAGTTAGACTTGGCCAGAAAACACTTTAGCTAATTTTACCTGTATGTGACTTTCATAGTCATGTGATGTGAATCAGGTTCTTCTTTGACCAAAAAGTATGAGACCTTTTGTTAATTTGATTAGATGAGAAGAGATAGGATAAATCCTAGTCAAAGATAATAAACTCTAGATCAATGAATGCTAGTTAAGCAAAGTCGAACGAGGCTGAGCTTACGAACTGATTATCATTATAAAGAAAAGGTTTGATGTACATGATGAGATTGTATGCTCATTACTGTTTTACCATAATGTAAAAGTAAAGAAGAAAGAAAGATCCACCATCAACGAACACAAGGTATTTCTTTATTTATTTCATAACAAAGGCTACAAATATGGATAGCAAGGCTGTGAACTTTCTATCTTTTACAAGATGGATCCTCTGATTCCTCCCTCTTGTTAGTGAAGAGGTGTATGACTTGTGAATTCCCCATTTTCCACCTTCTCTCACCTAGTATATATATTAGGTATTATCATTTAACCTCCGACTAATAACCAGAGTACCTACGTCATTTGGCTGTACTGTAGGTCGACCCTTTGAAATGTCATGACACACGCTTCGCCGTACGAGTATTCTAAACACACGACCTCGGTCGTGGCCGAGATGGTTGTCGTTGTAGTGTTGCATGAATATGAGTTCAGCCCAATTGGACCTTCGTCGTTCCTCTTCTTGCAGGCTCTTGTTTGATCAAATTTTGACCCATACAATTAGTACGTCCGCCTATTGGAGTCGTCTCTTGGCGATCTCAATGGGCGGACTCTGTCGATTCAAAATTTGTGAGAAATCTGAGCATTTTAGGTGGTGGGAGAGTAGCTCATGGCGAGGTAGCGATGTGACGTTTCGAGAGCTGCATCGGACCATTACATCAGTTCATAATATTATTAACTCATACGTCATTTAGCACACGTTCTCTATGCGTTGCGTCGTTTCCCGTGCCACTTCCGTTATTTTCAAAAAATGGCGGCGTTTGGTCTTCCTAGTCAGAGCATTTATATACCTATAAATAGGGGAAATTTCACATTTGAAAGTTGTGCTTCCCGATTGTTCGAAAGAAAATCTCATAGCTTCTCTTATTCTTCTCTCGTTTTTCACTTTGTTCTTCTGGTTAGCAAGTCTTGTGGTAGCCACCCTCTTGTCCTTCTTATTTTCAATTTGTGCAACCAGTAAAAGTGATGGCTAGTGCATCTTCCAACCTCGATAGAGCCGTAGGTGCCCCAATACCGGAATATAACGTACCCTCACTCGAGGAGGGAGTGGTTATGGAGGAGGATGAAGGATTAGCAATGGTGGATGAAGTGGTCCCCCGCACAGAGTAGCCAAGGACTGATTTTAACAGCCCTGCTGAGGATGAGCCTGAACCCGTTATTTCTATGATGGATGCCACTGCGCTCGCAGCATTTTGAGACAAATGGAGAATCCCCGAACATATCGAACTCGTTCCAGCGGGTTCTGATATTGTGCACATACACCGTCCAGGATACTGCACGTTCTACGCGTATCCATTCGTCATTGGATACACATAATCCCTCCCTTCTTTGGCGGCAGACTTCTGGCGCTTTTATGAAGTGTGACCGGCGCAGATCTCTCCGTACATATATAAACCTTTCCTAATGATCCTCAAGTATGCGGAGCTGGCCGTTCGAGGGGTTTCTCTTAAACACCTGCTTCACCTCTTCGTCCCCAGTTTTCATTGGGGCACGATGCTACTTCTTCGTCACAGAGGAATTAAGGGCCTGGTGGTGAAGATGGATGACGACACCAACCGCCACTTCTGGGATAACGTTTTCTATGTTCGGACGGAGCATGTGGTATCGAACCCTGTTGGGTTCCCTGAGACATGGAATTTCTCCCTTAGTCCCTTTTCTTATGTCCGGTTGTTGGTTTTGTTCCTCTAGTGACCTTGTCGAGCACACTTTGTTTTTTCATTTGTGAGGCTACCTCCTCCACAAGTTGTTGATATTCGCGGGTGGGTGAGCTCGATTCTTACCCATACGGTAGGGATCCGCAAATGGGTACCCTTTCACGAGAGGTTTGGGCGGAGACCTTCCGCCAGTAAGTTGACTTGTCTCGTCCTTAGTTTGTTTTTCGCTCTGTATTCTCATTTTCCTTACATCTTTTCTTTGTCGGATTTCTCATTGGCGGGTCGGAGAGGGGCGAGAAGGGCGAGGGCTACCGCCCTTTCTTTCCGTCAGCTGGCTTCTTTCGCCAGGCCCGTACTAGTGGCGGATGAGGGCATCCAGAATCTAGTTATTCCACAGATCGCGTCCGCATTTGGATCTAGTCGTGCGGAGGCTGCTCCTCGATCGGACACTCTGGTTCTTACGGTTCGTTCCGGGACGAACTTTGTCATGTTGATGGCGAAGAGGCCCCATCGAAGAGGCATAGGATAATGTCGGATGTGACGTCTTTAATTGAAGTGTCCTCGAGGGGCGACCCTGTTTTGGCGGTGTCCAAAGCCGGAGGCGGTGCTATCCTGGGCGTGGAGGCTAATCCTATTTCGGGCATGGAAGGGGGTGTTGTGGTAGCAGGGCAGAGTTTAGGGGCCGCCATAATTATTTCGAGCGGACCATCAAAATCTCAGCAGGCTCGCACCCCCTCTTCGGCTGATGAGAGGTTAAAGGACGTGGTGGTGGATGACTACGAGTCCGAATCGGACATTGATCCTGAGGACATATGGATGTTCGAGGAAGGTTTTACCAGGGTTGATGTAAGGGTGTAAGGTCATTCCCGTGTGCTAGAAATTTCCTCAGACTTAGACCTGTTGGAGGACACGGTGAACTTGGTGCCCCAATATGACCTTCTATGCTCCGCCACCGAAAGCAGGTCTCTTCGGGAGGTTAGTGATACCGGTTTGTCACGCGGTATGGCGGGGATGGCCTTGAGGGTGAGTTTCCTTTCTCTATTCTCCTTGTCTTGTGCCCTTTGATTTTTGTTGATCCTTCTTTTCTCTTCAGACTTACATGCTGGAGATCGAGAGTGCTCATCGGGCTGAGATACGGGCCGATGTCTTTCTGAAAATGGTCGTGAAGTACTATCGGTATCGCAACAGATGCCGTGAGATGCACGCGCATCTTAGGGCGGGCGATAATACTCAAGTCCCTTAGGGTGGAGTTGGATAAAAATGACGAGGATATGGTGCGGTCTATCCGCAGATGTAGCGAGCTCGAGGGGTTGATCAAGGTTAAAGACAAGAAGCTTGACATGGGAAAAGGGGTGCGGCGGAATGCGAGGACCTTCAGGTGAAGGTATCGTCTTTGCGAGCCGAGCTTGAGCAGAATTCCACTAGAGTTGCTAGTCTAAGTACAGAGTGGACGGAAAAGGTGGCTGACTTAGAGAGGAAGGTGACCGAGTTAGAGAGGGCCGAGGGGGCCCGGGTGGTAGCTGTGGCGAGGGCGGCGGTGCTGGAAGACACTATTCGCGTCCTCAGGTCTGAGCGGGAGGCTGAGAGGGAGACGACCGCGATGAGGGAGGTAAGGCTCGAAGAGCGGATTGGCGTGCTTGAGCGGGATGCCTCGAACTTGGGTGACCAAGTTGTGGCTCTCAAGGCTGAGAAGGCACAGTTGTTTGCTCATCCCCCTCAAGAATCCGCCCTTCTTGCTGTCCCCCGCCGCTTGTATGATATGTGGGTACATGCAGAGGCCCAACGAGATATATATAAGGATTTGTGGGCGGTGGGGAGTGTTTTAGAGGCTATTTTTGAAGATGCTCGTGGGAAAGCACGCGAGGCCGTCTTGCCTACGTTTATGATCCTTCGTCACCGGAGGCTGGTAGGGATGCTGAGATCGAAGATGGACTTTCTTCTGACGATGACATCATTGGAGGGGACGATGGTGGAGATGCGGCAGAGTGAAGTTTTGTAGTCTTTTGGTACTTGGTTTTTTTTGTTGTTCTTTTCTCTGGTGTTGCTCGTTTTTTTTTTGGGGGGGGGGGGGGGGGGGGGGGGGGGGCTATTTTGGCCTCCTATAAGACGCTGTGCGTATGTAAGTTTTTGAATAAGATTCAGTTTGTCTTTGGCTGTATATCCTTGGCTTTCTCCTCTTCTTTTTCTTTGCCTTTTGAAAAAGACCTTCGTATTTTCTCGTGATGAGTCCCTGTCTTTTAATTGAGAATTTGGGTGTTGTCGAACCTTACTTCTTTTTCTCTTTTATTCGGATGAAGTCGAACCTGGCTTGTTAATTTGAGCGAAGGCGAATGTGATTTGTTAATTCGAATGAAGTCGAACGTGACTTGTTAATTCGAATGAGGTCGAGTTTTACTTGATTAGAGCAAGGTCGAATAGCACTTGATTCGAGCGAGGTCGAATTGCACTTGATTCGAGCGAGGGAAAATTTTACTTAATTACAGCGAGGTCGAATTTCACTTGATTCGAGCAAGGTCGAATTTTACTTGATTCGAGCGAGGTAGAATTTTACTTGATTCGAGCGAGGTCAAATTTTAATTTATTCGAGCGAGGTCGAATTTTACTTGATTCGAGAGAGATCGAGTTTTACTTGATTCGACTAAGGTCGAATTTTACTTCATTCGAGCGAGGTCAAATTTTACTTGATTCGATCGAGGTCGGATTTTACTTGATTCGAGCGAGGTCAAATTTTACTTGATTCGAGCGAGGTCTAATTTTACTTTTATTTGGCGATGGTCGGGGGCTGCGTGGGTGCTAATCCAAATGAGGCTGGATTGTGACCTGTGCTAAGTTCGAGTGAGGTTGAACTTGTTGATTCGAACGAGGTCGAATTTTACTTTCATTTGGCGATGGCCGGGGGCCGCGTGGGTGCTAATCGGAACGAGGTCGGATTGTGACCCGTGCTGAGTTCAAGCGAGGTCGAACTTGTTGAATCGAACGAGGTCGAATTTTACTTGATTCGAGCGAGGTCGAATTTACTTCTACTTGGCGATGTGCAGGTTCAGTGGAGTGGTGTATGTCGCGTGCTGCCTTGCTTTCATTGGAGAATACTATTCGTTGTCGCATACTTTATGTGTGCATCGGGGTGAGTCCCGTTTTATCTACCCTTGCTTTTATTGGAGAATTTCATGTGTTGTTGCATAGTTGATGCACGCGTCGGGGTGAGTCCCAATCTATATAGTCCTTTCATTGCTCGGCCTGGAGAGATCGTTGACGGGACGGGCGATGAACTCGTTTCTTAGAAGTTCGGATGTGATTTGTTGTATATAGTCGGGTGAGTTGGCGTTGCATCGCCACGACGAGCATATGTGCGAGCTCTTTGTATTCATGTTCTGCTGTGTTTGGGAGACCAGGACCGGGTTAAATTGAGGAGCTTGAGCTCACCGCACTGTCCCCTGCTTATGAAGATTGTTTCTTAATGATGTCAGCTCGTTCTGAGCCGTTTGTCTGTTATCTGCAGTATGGCATGGTGTAGGTGTTTTTCCCAATTCGTCGATTGCTGTAGGGAGGAATTTAGAGCCAGTATGTCGGCTAGCCTTCGTTCGCGTACTTGGTAGGGCGTCCTTGTTCTCTATTTCACTTCTCTTTTTTTTAAAAAGAATAGCGGGTTAGAAGTACAAGGAACCATTCGTTACCTTGGTCGGCTGGTTAGCTGGTGAATGAGGGGGATTGGCCACGTTTCCCTCATTGGTTTCACTCCTTAAACCTGACGTCGGATTCTCACTTAGCCTCATCATTGTTTGACTTTGGCATCTCGTAGGTGGATGATCCACTCCACCCTTTAAGACCTCTAGTTTGAGTCCAATTTGTCTCAGTCCCGGGCGTGTAGAGATAACAGCAATGTAAGTCATACCACAAACACATAGATGAGGAGCATTTTAGCAGTAAATTACACAAGCTTCATCTCATACAGTAGGAGGGAAAGGTGGTATGTGATGGGTGTAGAAGGTGTTGGGTGCTAACCTGGTAGTGGGACTATGGACGTGCCTCACATGCGATAGTCATAGTCCCACTATGATGGCTTATGCTCACAATGCGTCAGAGCTGCTACTGTGGCGCAACGCAGTTCTCGTGTATGAACCAGGCACAATTCTGGTTTTGTGTAAGGGTTTATCCTTGGTTGGTTTGGTGGTTTCGGGGGTTTGCCGATCGGTTTCGTTAGTCGACGTTCGTGATGAATGGATGGAGCTTCACCGCTCATGCATTGCTTCAACAACTTCTGTAGTCATCATGCGTGTCTACCTGTAACGGTATAGAAGTGAGTTAGACTTCGCCAGAAAACATTTTAGCTAATTTTACCTGTATGTGACTTTCATAGACATGTGATAGGAATCAGGTTCTTGTTTGACCAAAAACTATGAGACCTTTTGTTAATATAATTAGATGAGAAGAAATAGGATAAATTCTAACCAAAAATAATAAACTCTAGATCAATGAATGCTAGTTAAGCAAAGTCGAAAGAAGTTGAGCTCGCGAACTGATTATCATTATAAAAAAGGGGTCTGATGTACATGATGAGCTTGTATGCTCATTACTATTTTACCATAATGTAAAAGTAAGAAGAAAGAAAGAATCCACCATCAACAACCACAGGGTATTTCTTTATTTATTTCATAACAAAGGCTACAAAGATGGATAGAAATGTTGTGAACCTTCTCTCCTTTACAAGATGGATCCTCTGATTCCTCCCTCTTGTTAGTGAAAAGGTTTATGGCTTGTGAATTCCCCACTTTCCACCTTCTCTCACCTATTGTGTATATATATTAGGTATTATCATTTACCCTCCAGTCATTAACTAGAGTACCTAAGTCATTTGACTTTACTATAGGTCGATCCTCTAAAATGTCATGACACCCACTTCGCCGTACGAGTATTATGAACACACGATCTCGGTCGTGGACGAGATGGTTGTCGTTGTAGTGTTGCATGAACATGACTTCGGCCCAATTGGACCTTCATCATTCCTCTTCACGCAGGCTCTCATTTGATCAGATTTCGACCCATACAGTTTTCAGTTGGTCTCTATTAGCCCCAGTTCCACTCGCTTTCTCTCAAAGTGTTCTCTGCTCAGGGGTTTGGTAAATATATATGCAATTTGATCTTCTGTGCTGCAAAACTTCATACATATGAGCCCCTTTTCAAAGTTGTCTCTAAGAAAATGATGCCGCACATCAATGTGCTTTGTTATCTTATGTTGGACTCGATTTTTGGCCATGTTAAGTGCACTTGTATTATCACACAAAAGAGGTACACAATCAGTGCACACTCCAACGTCTTCCAGCTTTTGTTTGATCCACAGTAATTGAGCACAGCAAGAGGCAGCTGTAACATATTTTGCTTCAGCTACTGAAAGTACCACTGAATTTTGCTTCATTGTGCCCTATGAGATATCTTAAGGGAACACAGTACCTGGTTCTGTATTACCCTTCAGGTGACAATTTTAATCTTGTTAGGTATGTTGATGCTGATTATGCAGGTTATTTCGTGGACAAGAAAAGCACTTTTGACATCCATTTAGAATAGAGTGAATTCTGTATGAGATGCAAAGGCAATAAGGGTTCTGATAGCTTCCATACGAGCAACTGGAGCAAAAGTCTCATCATAGTCAATTCTTTCCTCCTGATTATAGCCTTGGACCACTAGCCTTGCCTTGTTTATTGTTGTGTTTCCAAATTCATCAAGCTTAACCGCCTGGTCCCAATGATGGTGCGATCTGTAGGTCTGGGTACCAGGTGCCATACCTTGTTCCTCTCGAATTAATGCAACTCTTCTTGCATAGATGTGATCCAGTCTGCATCTTTCAAGGCTTCCTTAATATTTTTGGTCTTATTTGCGAGAGAAATACTGAGAAGGCAAGTGAATTTCTAGCTTTTGATCTGGTTTGGACTCCTGAATCCAGAGGAGTGATTATATTGTCAAGAGGATGTGAGCTCTTGTGCTTCCAGTTTGGCACCTGAATCTCATCTGTAGAGGAGTTGGGAAGGTCTGACTGATTCTCTTGCATACTTTTTTCTGCTGCCAAGGGAGTACTTTGAACTGCATCAATCACTCTATATTCAGCTTTAGTGGTTGTGATTGTAGAACCTGGTTCCTCTCCAACAGATGAGGAAGTGGTTGTATTGTCTTCACTTGACTCCTTGACGTGGATCATCATGTCTGCCTTTCCATTTTCCATATCAATCACCTCTCCAGAAACTATCAAAGGCTCTCCATCTTGATCATCTTTCTTGTTCTTCTCACATGAGAGATAAGACTCATCAAAAATTACATGTACACTCTCCTCAACACACTGAGTGCGTTTGTTGTATACCTTATAGGCTTTTCTTTGAGAGGAATAACCCAGAAAGATTCCTTTCCATTGTTGAGAACACAACATTTGCATCCAAATGTTCTTAAGTGAGTCAGCTTGGGCTTCCTTCCATTCAGCAACTCATATGGAGTTTTGTTTAGGAGAGACATGATCATGCACCTATTCACCAAGTAGCAAGCAATGTTGATAGCTTCTGCCCAGAAGTTCTTAGCAATCCCACTATAGATCAATATTGTTCGTGCCATATCTTCAAGAGTTTTGTTCTTCCTCTACACAACTCCATTTTGTTGTGGTGTTCTTGGGGCTGCGAAGCTGTGGGTGATGCCATTTTCATTGCAGAATTCATCAAACTTTGCATTATAAAATTTTGTTCCATGATCTGATCTAATGCATGCCACTTTTGATTCCATCTTCACTTGAATCTTCTTCACAAAAGCCACAAATACTTGAAAGGCCTCATCCTTGGTTCTGAGGAACAGAGTCCAGGTGAACTTGAACTAGTCATCCACTATCACGAAAATTTATCTTTTTCCTCCTCTTCTTGGCACCCTCATTGGTCCACATATATCCATATGAAGAGGATCAAGTGGTTTTGAGGTGATGACATCCTTTTGGGGCTTAAATGAAGACTTTACATGCTTTCCTCTTGCGCATGCATCACACACTTTGTGATCCTTGAACCTTGACTTGGGCAGACCACGAACTAGGTCCTTCTGGACCAGCTTATTCAGTAAAGAGAAGCTTGTATGCCCCAGCCTTCTGTGCCATAGTTCATCATCATCATCAAATGCTTTCAAGCAGCTCAGATCACCACCTTGTTAGGACTCGAAATACGCACTGTAGATATTCTTGTATCTTTTGGCCACAAGCACCACTTCTCCGGTTACAAGATTTGTAACTGTGCATATCTTGGACAAGAACTCTACCTTGTTTTATTTATCACATATTTGAGAAACACTCAAGAGACTGTACTTAAGACCATTGACATAGTACACATTCTCAATTGAGTGAGTGAGCGATTTTCCAATTCTTCTAACGCCAAGAATGTACCCCTTTTTCCCATTTCCAAAGGATACATGATCGGCGCCCACCTATACCACTAGATAGTAGCAAGGCAGGGGTCAATGCAGTTTTTACCCGAACGGGTCGGGATCGAATCCACAGGGAGTTACTAATGTGGGAGTTGAGTTCCTAAGTGATCTAGTAGTGTGTTCTACTTTTAATTGCACTTCTCATAAATTTGGTTTGATACTTGAACTATGGTTTAAACTAATTGAATTTTCTAATTAACCAAATAATATCTTTTTGAGTGTTTTCTTAATAGATAAAAGGGACTAGGGCTATGACTTTCTCCTAGGTGAATATGTAACGGGATTAAAACCTAAGGCAAGGACGTTATGTTAGGGATTGTGATATAGCCAATGCACAGAAGTACTCACTCTATACCTCTCGGTAGCTCGAGTGACTTTTCCCTAATTGACTCTCTCGAGACCAATTGAGTGTCAAATTTGTGCAAGCAATTTAGGCTCAACTAGGGTATTACTATCTCTAGGTTTAACCCATTAATTGGGACTATCAATCTCTTGGTTACATCCCAATTCCTTGTTGGACTGATGTTCCTAGACTCAAGTTCTCTTTCTCAAGAAGAACCCAAGTCACATAGGCACCAATTAGTGTTTGCAACCACTAATTTAACATGGAAAATACAAATCAGTCCAAATATCAACTACCTATAAATATCTTAGCCTTAAGTCAAAAGATCCCATCAAATACCCACACTAGGGTTGAGCCACAACCCTAGCAAATGGGTCTAGCTGCTCATGATAATAAAAGAAAACAAAGAAATAGATGAAGAATAACCCATATAATTTAATTACATACTAATATTTGAAGATTCAATGATAAAACACTTCTAAAATTACTCCAAATGGTGTAAGAAAATCGTTCACGAGCTCATGTTCAGAGTGTTGTACAAAAGCTTACCTAAAAATGGGAAAAGAAAATATTTATCCTAGGCCGAATTTTCTGGATAAAAATACCCCTGCGGTGTTATTGCCGACCGCACAAAAATGGAGTGCGACCGCGTTGAGGCTCTTAGGCTTTGACAATCTGCTTTCTGAACTTGGCCACCGCGGGCCACATAAAATGCACCGCGACCGCGGTGGCTCTGTTGCGGCCGCACAAAATGGAGTGCAGACCTCTTTGGCCTTGATCTCCAAAAATTCTATCTCTCTGAAACTCAGTAGTGCGGTCTGCACAAAATGGTTTTGCGTCCGTGTTGAACCCATTGCGGACCGCACAAAATGGTTTTGCGGTCGCAATGCTTTAGCTTCCAAAATTCGCCTCTCTGAATCTCTTCACTGTAGTCCGCACTAAATGGATTGCGGACCGCACTGGTCTATTGGACTATGCTTGGACTTGTTCTTGGTACTTGTGCATGTTTCACTCCTTTTTGAGCTCGTTTTGACTATTTGTCACCTTTTTGACAAAACCCTGCAAACAAGTACAACACTTAAGCCTTTGGGACTATTTTGTATACAATTTAAACCAAAACTTAAGAAAGAAGGAGTGTAAAATGAAGTATAATCCGTAGTTATCAACTCCCCCAAACTTAAGCTTTTGCTTGTCCTCAAGCAAACAAAATAAGCCCCACCTCTAAAGAATAACTCCAAGAAAATTCAGTTGTCCTAAGGTAACCTCTTCTAGCATCAATTGGGACTAACAATTGCCCTAAATTCAAATGAATCATTAACAACATTTGACCTTTTAGCACCATGGATTTAGTGCGACACAAGAGCATCAAGAGTTGACTCAACCCATCAAAGAAACACTTTCTACTACTTTGGTCATTGTAGAACCCAAACTCATACTCCTCAACTCTTCCTAAGCAATCCTCACTTTTAGATTGTAGCACTCAGAACGAGGATATTGGAAGCACATCATCTCTCTCAAGGAAAGGTATCAAGTCCGGCTCTAAGTACCATAAGCTTGCCCCTTATGTAAGTCACCACTAATGTAAGCTTCATTAAACTCAAGATCATATAGGGATTTTATGGAGAGATAGTGAAGGCTTTCGGTTCAAGGTAGTAAATATTTGGTCTAAGTAAGTTCCATCTTCCCTTAAGCACTTCGTTTGCTTCATTTTGGCATACATTCTCTTGACTCTTTGAGTCATTCAGTTCTTTTTGAGGGGTTAGAGAAACACACTGTCACTCTTTCTTGTTCGTTTCAAACATTTTTCTCCTTTATAAACGTTCCACACCTTTCATCTCTTTTCTTTTATTTATTCCCTTCATTTTTTCTAAATTGTTCATTCCTTTTGACTTTTGATTTTTTCTTTCTTTCTCATTGCCTTTCCTTTTTTTCATTTTGTACCTTTTTCTACTTTGTTGCATTCCTCGTCTCTCCCCCAAACTTATGCTTTTGCCTTGTGCTAAGGACAGATAGGGTGCCAAGAGAGGGTTAGAACGAGTAAAGGCTTGTATCGTGGCTTTTGAAAGAAAAAAGTTTAAGGCTCAAAAGGGTTGACTAGGGATATTATCACTTGTAGGCCATGGAAGTTGTCAAGACATCATTCGGATCAAGGAGAGCCTATAATCACATCTCAAGTCAAACTACACTTAGGATTTCGCCTAGACAAACATTCAGGGCATGTTCTAGACTAATGGCACGGGACTTGGACTTGCAACTCAAATTCTCACCACACAAGCTATGGAATTGCTGAAGAAACAGAGTTGGGGGCCCACAACGACCTTAGCTAATATTTGAGCAACACAATGGTCCCGAAAAATCACTTGATGATTATCGGCCAACACAGAGTCTCAAGGTCACAACTTTCACCATCCTATACACAACAATTTGTTTTTGACCATAGGATCAAAGGCAAATTTGTTAGGCCCAAGTGAAGCTTTGCTTGAGGCACCATTACTCACTAGCTACTATTTTACACCAAAAATAAAAGCAAAAAGAAAAACAGACTCAAACCCTTAAGAAGCTTGTCACACCATCTATCCTCGGGAAGAGCCACCCGGTTCACACAAATTCTACTTTTGGAAAGAACCGTGGCATTAAGAAAACCAAAGGTTTATTGCACGGGAAAATTTAAAACAAGAAGTTATGAAAGTAAAATGAGAAGCTATGACAAGAAAAATGCGGGAAATAAAATGCGGAAAGTAGAATAAATATATACAAGAGGGGATTAATCGAATATACATAAGGGAGAATGAATATATACATAGAAAGTAACTTTATATACAGACCAACGAAAATACAAAAAGTAAACTAGAATTGTAAAATTATGTACATACCAAAAGCAAAAAGAAAGCATAATAAAAATGAAATAGTATCAAATATATACAGTCATCCAAATCCAAATAGGGCTACCCCCTCAAATGAGAGCTAGCATTTTCCTCAATGCTAACTGGCCAAAAAAATAGCTCAAAAATAAGGAGAAAGAGTAAAGAAAAACTCCCTATAGGTCCTCTGTCTGCATAGGATCCTGAGTATGGGTCCCTGGGTCTGTGGACTACTCGGGAACCTGTGAACTGCTACCAGTAACCTGTGTCTCCTCGGGGACCTGGGACTGTGTCAGACTCTGGGGCTGCTCCTGAACTGGCATCTGGGGCTGGGTAGAGGACTCTCCCTGCAGGTCTGCCAACTCAATGACAGCATCAACAGTGCAGGGAATCATCCTCTTCCGCTTTGGTGGCCTCTCTATCTTCTGCTCTAGCTCAGACTGGACTGCTGGGGCTGGATCATGCAATGACAAGTCCAAGGGCAAGTGGTCCGCCTTCATCTTATCTACCTTCTATCTCAACTTCTTCACTGACTCCCTGGAGGCACGAGTCTTTCTCAGCTTCTTTTTCTCTTTGGCAAGATCCTTCAGTGCCTTTCCATGAGTACCAACAGCGTCCAAGATCAACTTTTGGTTCTCTAGGAGCTTCTTCTGGTTGTCCAGAAGCTCTTTGAGAGTGTCTTCGACTGACTGTGGGACTTGTGGCTGAGGAGGTGCAGAATGGGCAGACAACTTAGAAGTAGCTGCCTGCATCCAGTTGCTGATACTAGCGAGGGTCTGGCTCAAATGGTGGGCAGTCAATGGATATGCAGCAGATTTGGGAATGGATGGTCCTGTCGAAGTGGAGGGTCCTGGAGCAGTGTCTGGGGTGGCTGAGGTAGGCTGTGTCGGATCCACTACTACCACTGGCTCTTCAGACTGGCCAGTAGAAGCAGTGGATTTGCCCTTGTAGTTCTTTCTCTTAGGGTTGTCATCACCCTATAGGCTATACCAGGAAAATGGAGCTTTGGGCTTTACCTTCACATCAAACTTCCTACCCTCTACCCATTGATCCTCAAAATTCATAGTCAAGAAATTTGGGAAGGGGTAGGATCTATCACCTTGTAATCACCCTAGACATCACATTCCCGACGTTGATCGGGAACCTTGCCATTATCGAGTCCACAAGTACATCTCGACTGATAGGAAGAGAGTTTTTGTGAGTGGTGGGGTCTAGCCTGCTACACACGAACTTCTCCCACCCTTTCGCTTCAAAGTTCAAGGTTCTCCTCAGAATCTTCATTCCTGCTTGCAGCCAATCTTGGGTGGTACCCGGGATTGCCAAATGCTCTGCTAGCCACGGAAGGGCATCCTCCCCCAAATTTAACTTCTCCAAGTACAGTGTCTCATCCTCCTCATCGAAGTCAAGGTATTCATTGATTGATTTCCCATCAAATGTCACTGTCAGATTCCGCACCTTAGTCACTTTGGAGTCCTTTTTGACATAAGTAACATTGGTGTAGAACTCCTTGACTAGGTGCTCATTGGCCTCCATGTTGAATCAAGTCACTGCATGGTTTTGAAGATTGACAAATGTCTACCCAGTTGAACCAGATCCATCAGGGCAATTGGCACAAGAACCGTCTATGCACAGGAGATATATATGATTGTGAATTATCCATGAACTAAGAGGTTGTCTCCTAATGAGAAAAGGTTGAAAATTGATAAGAGGTTAGAGTTCGAGTTCAGCAAGGACAGAAATAATCAAGGAAGTTGAGATAAACACAAACTCTTCCTCCAAGGAAGAGTTGCATTAGAACTAAAAGAACATCTCAACTACTGGCGCTATATAATGTTGAAGCATTCTTACTGAAGAATCGATCTCACAAAAGCATAAGTGAAACAAGAATTGAAAGAAAAATTCCCAGAGTTATTTTGCAAGCAGAATCCTTGTGCGACACAAAGGCTACTGATCAGCTAGAAGAACAAGTTCCATCTGTTTGTCTTTCGAGTCTAGTTGGTTGTAGTAGGTGATTTAATATTATATCTTTCATCTTTATTAGAAGCAATTGTAATAGGTACACATTGTTCAAGTTAGAGTTAACTTGAAACTTGTCGCAATTAGCTAGAGGCTAATTTGCCACAAAGGGATTAGAGTTAGTCCTAGGTTTACAAAAGAGTTTATTTTGTAAATGTTGTTTGGCTCAGAGTTGTAGTGAAGAGTTTGGGAAAAATCCTACTGAGTAGTAGGTCGTGGTTTTTTTCACCTTTTGAGCCAAGTGTTTTCCACGTAAAAATCTCTGTATTTTTACTTTACTGCATTTATTATTCCGCACCAGTAGAAGTTAGAACACCAAGAAGAACCATGTTCTTCTATTGAGACAACACTAAAAAATTGGACACCACACAAATCACCCCCCCCCCCCCTTGTGTGGTATTGAAGTATAAAACATCAATTGGTATCAGAGCGGGTTATCCTTGAAAAGGCTAACACCTTGGAAAAGATCAAAATGAGTGCACCACCTGGAAACTGGGAGGGTCAATCAACTGCAAGGCCACCACTCTTCAATGGCCAGTATTACTCCTGGTGGAAGAACAGGATGAAGGACCACCTGATTGGAGAAGACTATGAACTCTGGGACATAGTCACTGATGGTCCTCTAGCTACCATGAAGAAGACTGCTGAAGGTGTAGATGTACCAAAGACTAGAGTTGACTGCATTGCTGAGGATCTGAAAAAATGGGAGAAGAATGCAAAGGCCAAAAAGTGACTAGTGTGTGGAGTAGGTCCAGACGAGTATAGCAGAATCCAAAGCTGCACCACTGCCAAAGAAATATGGGATACCTTGCAAGTAGCCCATGAAGGAACACCTCAAGTGAAAATATCAAGAGGCACTCTACTATACTCTCAATATGAAAACTTTACTATGAAAGAAGGAGAGAAAATCCAAGAGATGTACACAAGGTTCACAACCTTGACAAATGAACTTAAGTCTCTTGGTAGAGTCATTCTTGAAGAGGACAGGGTAGAGAAGATTCTGACAAGGGTCCTGCCAATCTCTTGGGAAAGTAAGATCCCTGCTATCCAAGAATCCAAAAATATGGCAACCCTCAGATTGGACGAGCTAATTGGAAACCTCACTGCTTATGAACTCAGAAGGCAGACAATGAAAATGGATGCTCCAAAGAAGGAGAGGAGTCTAGAACTGATGATCACTGAGGGGGCATATCTGGAGGATGATGAGATGGCCATGATTACCAAAGAATTCAGAAAGTTCCTCATAAGGAAGAAGGGCATCTCTAGAAGAGGAAACTACAACAAAGTAAAAGCTCCAGAAAGGCCAACCAACGAGGGATGCTACAAGTGTGGGAAGACTGACCACCTTATCAAGAACTGTCCTCAATGGGAAGTGGAATGGAAAAATAAGAGATTTGAAAGAAGGAACAGGAAGAAGGAAATGGTCCAACCCAAGAAAACCACAACAAAAGCTATGGTTGCTGCTTGGGGGGAAAGTTCAGATGAAGAATCAGAAGATGGTGAGAATGAAGATGAGGCGCTCGTGGAAATTGGAGAATCTGATGAGGAATCACATGAAGAACCAGAGGTAAGTATCTCCCATCTTAAAACTAAAATAAAGTTCCTATCTAAGGAAAAACTCTCTGAGTTGCTACTTGATTTCGTGGATGATTCCGAAGAAACAACCAAAGAGAAGGAACAACTCTCCAAGGAATGTGCAATGCTAAGAGAAAAATGCATGAACCTGGAAATCAGAGTAAGTGAATCTGAAAAGAAAAACACTGTCTTGTTGAACCAGGTTCATCCACTTGAAACGAAGATTCTAGAACTAAAATCTGAATACTTAAAACTAAGGCTAGGATCTAGTAAAAAGGTTGTTGATCATTCTAATATCATGTTAGAAGAAGATGTGGGAAAACTAAAAGATAAGATGTATGCCAAGGATGAACAGATAAGGAACTTAAAGAAGAACTTCGCAAAGTCAAACATGAATTAGATCGAACTTGTAAATGGAATAAATCCTCTGATGCCTTGACATGGCTTTAAGAGAATCACAGTAGCAACCGGAGAGGGATTGGATTTGGGAGTCAATTTCCCAAATGGGATCCCAAAAGTAAGTATCTCACTCTCTCTGAGAATAAAATCTGCACCCATTGTGGTAAGACTGGCCACTACAAAATTGAGTGTACTGCAAAAGAGCAGGCCAATCGAAGAAACGAGAGTTTTGTTAAAAAGAAAGACTGGTTACCAAATTGATCCAGAAAAAGCTTGATTCATCCATTCTTTCATAAAAAAGAACCCAAACTAGTTTGGGTTCTTAAAACTAACCCCTAATTCTTTTTGTAAGTTCAAGTGAGAGGAAGCAGCCAAATTTGGTATTTGGATAGTGGCTGCTCAAAGCATATGACAGGGAACAAGGAACAGTTCCTTTCACTTGAAAGCCTCAAAGGAGGAAATGTCTCCTTTGTAAATGGAAAGAAAGGTGAAATCATAGGGGTTGGTAAAGTAGGTAAGGATGACACACATTCCATTGAACATGTGTACTTGATAGATGGCTTGAAATATAGCCTGATCAGTGTGTCACAATTGTGTGACAGAGGTAACCTTGTTGCATTTACTTCCACAAAATGTTTTGTGATCAACCTGCTTACTGACAAGATTGTTTTGCATGGAAAAAGAATGAATAACATCTATGTCATAGACTTGTCCAAACTGTCTAAAAATGACAGTGATCCCCTCCTTTGGCACAAAAGACTTGGTCACGCGAATCTGAATCAGCTTAACAAATTAGTCTCTAAAGACTTAGTGGTAGGGCTTCCTAACATTAAGTTCAAGGAAGACAAAGTTTGTGAGGCATGTGCAAGGGGGAAGCAGGTAAGATCCTCATTCAAAAGTAAGAAAATGGTCAGTACCACCAGGACGTTGAAACTGGTTCATATGGACCTATGTGGTCCTATGAGAACTCTGAGCAAATATGGAAAGAAATATGTAATGGTGCTAGTTGATGACTATTCAAGGTTCACTTGGACCTTATTTCTGACATTTAAAGATGAAGCTTTTGATATGTTCACTTCATTTGTCAGAAAAACTCAAAATCAGTTAGGAAATCAACTAGCATCCATAAGATCTTATCATGGTACTGAATTTGAGAATGCAAAGTTTGCTGAGTTCTGTGATGAACATGGTATCAATCACAACTGTTCTGCCTCTAGAACTCCACAACAAAATGGGGTTGTTGAAAGAAATAATATAACTCTTGAAGACATGGCAAGAACCATGCTTCTTTCTAGCAAACTACCTCACAGCTTCTAGACAGAAGCAATAAACACTGCATGCTACATAATAAATAGATGCATGACCAGGCCTATGGTAGAGAAAACTCCTTATGAATTACTTAAAGGAAGAAAGCCCAACATATCCCACCTTAGGGCTTTCGGATGCAAGTGCTTTGTGCACAATAATGGCAAAGATTCCCTAGGAAAATTTGATCCCAAAAGTGATGAGGGAGTATTCTTGGGATATTCATCACATAGCAAAGCTTATAAAGTGTTTAATAAAAGAACTATGTGTGTATAAGAGAGTGTACATGTTGTCTTTGATGAAACTAACACTCTTTCTAAGAGACAGGAATCGGAAGATGAGAAGCTTGGACTGGTGAGAAGTAGTGAACACATTGAAGCAAATATGGAAGATTGAACAGGTGAGGGACCAGGTCCAACAACCCCAAGCAACATGACAGGGGAAACTCAACATGTGAACCTTGGCCCTGATCCTGTTCCACAACAACAAGACACCATGGAAATATCTAGAAGTGAACAGTTGGTTCTCAAACCACACAGATATCAGAGTTCTCACCCTCTTGAGAACATCATAACAAATGCCTTTCTATCCTTGAAAAATCTGTGTGTGTTTGATGCCTTTCTATCCTTGATTGAACCAAAGAACATTGGTGAAGCCCTACAAGATGCTAACTGGGTAAATGCCATGCAAGAAGAGCTGAATCAATTTGAAAGAAGTCAAGTATGGCACTTGGTACTCAGACCACTAGACGGGTCAGTGATTGGCACAAAGTGGGTCTTCAGGAACAAGCTCGATGAGGATGGAACTGTTACAAGAAACAAGGCTAGACTGGTTGTCCAAGGATATAGTCAAGAAGAGGGAATTGACAATGATGAGACCTTTGCCCCTGTGGCAAGACTGGAGGCAATCAGGCTTTTTATAGCATTTGCTGCACACATGGAATTTACTCTCTATCATATGGATGTTAAGAGTTCCTTCCTCAATGGCTATCTGAAGGAAGATGTATTTGTCAAACAGCCTCCAGGTTTTGAGAGCAAGGAGTCCCATCTAACTGCAGTGAAGAGAATTTTGAGATATCTGAAAGGCACTACTGATTTATGCCTTTGGTATCCTAAAGGTAGTAATTTCGACCTTGTAGGATATGCTGATGCTGATTATGCAGGTTTCTTGGTTGATAGAAAAAGTACTTCAGGCATGGCTCACTTTTTGGGCTCCTGCCTTGTGTCTTGGGCCACCAAGAAACAAAACTCAGTAGCCTTGTCTACTGCTGAGGCTGAATATGTGGTTGCAGCCTCATGATGTGCTCAGTTGCTATGGATCAAGCAACAACTCATGGATTTTGGTATAGATGTTGGATTCATTCCTATTTTCTGTGACAACACTAGTGCAATTAGTATGACAAAGAACTCGGTTCATCATAAAAGAACCAAGCACATAGATGTTAGATACCACTTCCTTAGGGATAACTATGAAAAGGGAATGATCTCAATTGAATTTTGTGCTACTGACAAACAAATTGTAGATATCTTTACTAAAGCACTGAGTAGGGAGCATTTTGAGAGAAATCGGCTTGAATTAGGGATGATTAAGATCACCTAATTGGAAAAACAAAAAAAATTGGCTAGAAACACTAACGTAGATAATTAACCAGACTAATCATTACCCAGTATCATGACTTTACTGCCATACTCTCTTGCCATGTATTAATATGATTCCCTGGTTGCTAATGATGTTTTTCTATCTTTGTAAATTGAGGCATATCTAAATACTCTAACACGATGAACCTGGTTCATCGCTGTTGGTTCATCTAACTGACAAGGTACGTGCTCATCTCCATACACTTATTGAATTAATTACAGTCACACATGAGCAGAACTCTATCTATATTTGGTTCATTTCAAATTCTTTGTACTTATCCCAAAATGAACCCGTTCCAAGAAGTCCCATCGCTACTTAATTAGCCTAGATTTAGGGGATTCCTAACCGTCTAATCAATGACAGTCCTACAACGTTTAGACTTCCATTTGATTACTAAGTCTCACCGTTGTATAATTCATAGCCACATCTTATAAAAGGGCAATCATTACCTCCCCTCTTAATAATATAACAAGTTGAACCAAGTTCATCATTCTTCTCAAACCAAAACTGATCAACTCTCTTATCTTCCAAAATTATTCATAACAATATCTTCACCACCCCCTATTTCATATTCCTTCTCCGCCCACGATTATGAGGACGGTGATTCTAGTTCTAATTCTCCATCAGTGTACATTTCACATTTACCAGCCAGATCTTCAACCCCCCAAAACCCTCCAGTTCTTGAGCCTACTCCTGAACCTACACCTAACCCCACTCTAGCCCCTAGGGCACGTAGGGTGAAAATGTTGGCCAGGAAATCAGTGGCTTCTGGCTCTCGTGCAATATTTTTGGAGGAAATTCTTAAAGCTAGTGAGACCCATGATTCTGAATCATCAAGTGAATCCTTCAAATCCGCAAATGAGGATGAAGCACCAGGTTCATCTAGTTCTAAGCAAGGTAATCATGAAAATGAATCTGAAACTGCTACTACTGAAAACAGGTTTGTTTTGGTTGGGACAATTGTTGATATAGAAGTGCTGGATAGGCAGAGAAAATTAGGAAAAAATTAAAATTCTTGAGAGAGAGGGAGAATGAGGCTTTGTGGGGGGATATGGGGAGGACGGTTCCACGTTAGCTATTTGTGGCCCCGCTTCTGTGATCAATGAAGAAGAAGTCACAGACTTAGGGGGAAGTGTTGCTGGGGAAGCAGTAGCAGGTCTAGAGAGCCTACATAAATCAGTAGATGAACCTGGTTCATCTATTGAGGAGACATTGGCTGAAATGCTGAGGAAGTTGGGGGAGTCCTACGATCCCAAAAGGAAAAGAACTTCAAAATCAAACAAGGTTACTAACCCAATTCCACCAAAGAAAAGAAAAGTTTCTATATCTGCTGATGCTCCTGCAACAAAGGTTGGTGCTACAAGAAGTGTTGTTCGACAAGGAGAAGAAGAGTTGGAAAGGGATCTGAGAGTAAGAAAAAAAGGGTGCCAAGGGAAAGGCAAAGGTAGGAGATCCTATTGAGGCTGTTATTGTTGATGATGATACGATGGACCTGGTCCATCCTGAGGATCAGCCTGCTCCAGTTGTGGTAGAGACACCTAAACCCAAGAAGGCTAAAGCTTCTTCCAAGAAGTCAACTATTGTGTCTGCCACACCCTCAACCACAGCAAAAAGGACTAGGTCTAAAGTCAAGAAAGTGAAAGTTGTTGAAGAAGAAGAAGAATGGAGTGGAGGAGATGAGGAGTTGTCTGGTGAGCAATCTGAAAAATTCACCATGTTTGGCAAGCATAAAATTATTAAGGGAAAGCTGATGAGAGATCTTGAGAAATCAGGAATGATCTTCCTGATGAATGCTCTGGAGGTGCAAGGGTGGAAGAACATGATTCTTCACCTTGAAGGCAGGTTGGCAAGGAACGAGTTGGTGGAGTTTATGGCTAATGCAATTGTTAAGGATGGTAGGGTAACTTCCACAGTTAAAGGGATTCAGATCACGTTTGATGCAAAGGAGCTGGGAGAGATTCTGAATATCCCTGCTGAGGGCTATGATGATTACACTAGGCAAAGATGGCCTTGTCTTAATGGGATGAACTCAGCTCTCAACATCAAAAGATTTTTCTGCGAAAATGAAGAGGAACCTAAGCCCAGGCCAGTGTTTAAAAGTGAAATAAGGCCCCAGCACAAGCTATTTTTCGAATTTGTGATCAAATTTCTGCTGCCAAGACAAGAGCCTAGGCACATTGCAAGCTATATGGACTTAACGCTGATGGAATGCTTGTATAGGGGTAAGCAGATAAATTGGCCAGCTTTCATCATTCAGCTCTTGGATAGAGTTGTGAATAGAACCAAGGCACACGTTACTCCTTATGGCTTTATTCTGACGGCTGTGCTTGCCCATTTCAAGGTTCCGGTGAAGAAAGCTGAGATGGCTAATACTAAGGATTATTTTGGGAAAAACACTTTGCTGACATGTGATTATGTTGTCAATGTTCCTGAGAATGAACTTGGTTCATCTAGGAAGCAGCCAGTCAATAGCAAAGTCAGGTCGTTGGTGTAGGAAGGTGAGTTTAAGGATGCGGAGATCCTTCGATTGAAATTTTGCCTTAATGAGGTTGAAGCTGAGCGGGATGCTCTCAGATCTGAACTAGCTAAAGAGAAGGATAAGAATGAAGGTGTTCTTCAACAAATGTTTTCTCTCCTTCAATCCAAAACCCCAACCTCATCTGCCCCTTCCCAACCTTAGGAAATCCAGTGCCACCAAAACCCTTCTCAATGCCCAGTTCGGGATTTGTTCTGTTTATGTTTTCTTTGTTTTTTCTCATGGTAGTGACTGCTTTAGTTCTTTCTTGTATGGTGCTTGAATTACGTTCTAATGAATTCTGTTGTTTTAGTTAATTGACTTCGTCTCAGTTTCTTATATAGCTTACATTTTATTGGTTTCTTTTGATGATTAATCATGTTTTGCACCTGCAATTGCGTCAATGGCCATGAGTAATTATTAACAACTTTGGTACGTTTATCATTTTGTAACTTTTCGCTGATGCCAAAAGGGGGAAAGATATGTGCTTCAAAATTTCAAAGAATTGTGATATTTATAACCTAATGAACCTGGTCTCTCTATGATAAATGCTTAAAACTATTCAAAGTGTTTGAAAATTGTACAGTAATGCTTAACCAAAGAATTATATTCCTTGACCAAAGCTATTTAGGATGAACATGGGTTACTGATAATCAAGAAAGTAATACGATAAGTAAAGAAAAATTGAGTCATAAACAATATTGTTGTATGCAAAAAGTAAAGTCGATTGTATTCGAGAATTCAGATCATCTTATGGATTAAATTTCTTCCCTTTATATAGGGGTTTCCTAGTATAAAATTTGGTTCCTATCATGATTTTTCATTAATGGCTAATTATTATATTAATGAGGCATTGCAAAGGTTAACCGTGACTATTGTATATGAGTTACATAACGTATAAGTCATTAGCTGTTCATTCTCGAATCTGCCCGTAGCTTCGTTTGGGTTCACTGTGACCTTATCTCTTTTATCATTAAGTTCCCATGGTTGATGAACTCGTGGGTTTATTGACCGTGCCTCTTTGTCCCGTACCTCTTTACAGAATCAAGTCTATCTGTTGCGTTTTCCTTGGTCCCCGTAGCTAGCTGAGTTGTCAAGAATTTGCTTACGTGTGAGACTCTTTTTTACCAATACAGATAGTCCCCCCCCCCC
>ML262721.1:66085-100634 GCA_005239495.1 Nicotiana undulata
TGCTTACGTGTGAGACTCTTTTTTACCAATACAGATAGTCCCCCCACTTACCATATATTTGTCGATTAATATTTGGTAAGTGGACACGTATTTATGGCGGGAATATTTTGCCGCTATTTTGCTCCGAAACATTGTATCTTTCTATGAACACATGCATCGCTTGTCACTTCCATTTAATGCTCCTTCCACGTGTCCATTTCTGATTGGCTCTACAATGACTTTGCGCCTTTTAGGGCTTTTTGCGGTTGCGTCAATCCCGAAGTGACACCTTTAATCATGACTTTCCATCATTCTTTTTCCATGTTTTGACGGCTGTCTTTATGTATAAATATCCTTCTTCCTTTCTTTACTTCCACGAAACATTTTATAACTTGTTTCTTTTCTTGTAAAGAATTTTCCATTGCTTCTGTAAGTATGTCTTCATCGAATCAACCCAAGAAGGTAATAGATGTGGAAAATCTCGCATCTTCTTCTGCTCCAATTAGGAGTTGGAGGGGAGGCAGGCTAAGGAGTTTAGGATCTACTCCCTATAGAGGTTCTTCTTCCCCTATAGTTTCTCCTCCTTCCGCTAGGTCTTTGCTTTCTCCTAGGGCTAGATCTTCTCATTCTTCATCTAGAGGTAAAGATGATCATCTTCGTGAACCCAAAGTTGATGAGATTATTCCCGCCGAGTTTGTCTTTACTAGGGAAAACCCAGTTCTTGTAGACCAGTCTACTTCTTTAGATAGTGTGGAGAGGTATCCAACTATTATAACTGAAGGTCACGTTCCTCTTGTTCGTAGAGAGTGTTCTTGGGGGGGCCTAATTTCCATGTTTATATACCGAATAGTAATCAAAGGATAACGTCTTATAGGACTGGTTATTCCTTTGTTTATACATATCCTTTTACATTAGGGTTTAGACCTCCCATTGATCCAGTTATCATCGAGTTTTGCCATTTTTCAATATCTCTTTGGGACAAGTTGGTCCGCTGGTGTGGCGAGTTGTCGCGTGTCTGAGAGTTTTGGCTTCTTTAGCTTCAGTTCCCTTTACTTTCAATTATCTTATTCATTTATATTCTCCTATCTTGTTTCGTCAAGGGGTTTTTACTCTGGCTGCTCGGAGTAAAAGAGTGTTAGTAACCCCTGGTGATGATAAAGACAGAGGTTGGTACCTCCGGTATGTTGCTGTCCCCACTGCTGGTTTAGTGGGTGAAGAGAATCTTCCCTTCCTTGAGAAGTGGAACCGTGCACGTGAGTACTTTTTTGGTTCGCATCTATTTTCTTCTTTCATTAGACTTGGATTGTGTTATTAACACCGTATCTATTTTTTCTTTTCAGCAATCATGAATACTGTTGAGAATGTCTCCGGTATTCGTGATTGGGTAGAAAAAATATTGTATGCCGCTCCTATTGAAGAAAGGTCCTGGAAGTACTTCACGGGGAAGTACTGTTGGCTTGTAAAGACCCATAGTAAGTGGAGTTTTTCTTACTTCCTGTCTTACCCGAGCCTACTTTTACTCTCATTTAACTTTTCTCTTTTTGACAGGGTTTTCCGCCCGTGGGGTGTCTGCTTCATCTATCCCGAAGATGTCTTTGATTCAGGCTCAAAATATCCTTGCTAGTTCGTCTTCCTAAAAGAGAAAAGTTGGTGATCCCCATTCTGAAGAAAAAGAAGAAGAAGAAGAAAGAGAGGGTGCTTTAGTACACCGGTTATGAAGAAGGCGGGTGGTTTTGGACGACGAGTCTACCCCCATGACTCTTTCTTCCGTACCTGCCGGTAGACCCTCATCTTCTGAAAATGATTCAAAGTCCCCAGTCCATGATTCTGTCGAGTATTTGTTTCATGAAGGTTTTGATCTCGCTCCCGATGACGTTCCCTTAGCTGTTATTTTCCCCGACTCTTTAAGAGAAGAAGTTTCGTCGGTTCCTTATGTCTCCGTTGTTCCCTCTCCTTTATCCATTACGGCTTCTGCCGTTTCTCTGCCCGTGGTTTCTTCAACTCCTCATTCATCCGTGCCTGCTATTGTGCCCGTGGCTCCTTCAATTCCTGGACCGTCTATTTCTGTTGCGGCTTCCTCCGTTCCTACTTCCATGCCTTCCATTAGGGAAGTAGGTCTTCCAGCAGAGAGATGCGGAGGGTTGTGATTGAGGTTCCAGCTGAAGGTAGTCTTTTCAAAAAGACGGGTGAGCCTGAGGTGTGGCTTAAGCCTCTGATAGGTCCTAAAGAGAAAGCCAAACTTTCCAGCCATACAGCTCTCACGTGGGCCAATGAAGTGGTGCATACTTCTTTGAGGGTATAATCGTAGCTTATTCTTACATATGTACACCTTTCCATGTCTAAACAATTTACCATGTTTAACTGTTTTATTATTTTTTTTTTATAGATGCACCTTATTGGCTTAGAACTTATGAAAAGAATTTCAAATTCAGATAATGAGTTGAAAGAGCTGTGGGAGCTGCGGGTTGATTTTGACAATCTGAAGGCACAATATGATGGCTTGAGGGTAGATATGGATGCTTTAGAAGAGGAGAGGAATACCTTGAGGAGACAGTTGAGGATTACAGCAACGGAACTGGCGGTGGAGAAGGCTTCATCTAGCCAAGCTGATAAGGATAAGAGTATTCTTGAATCCTCGTTTGCTGAACAATTGTCCCAATCCTCGGAGGAGATCAGGAATTTGAAGCATCTGCTTGGGAAGAAGGAGGAATATTCTAGTGAGCTTATACAGACTCTCTCCCGGACCCAAGGAGATTTGCGTGAAGCTTTAGACAAAGTCCGAACTTTGGAAGAGTCAGTTGTACCCTTGAGGGCCGCCCATGAAGCTGCTAAAGCCGAGAAAGATGGATTGAAGGCTGAGCTTCAAGTGTGGGCAAGAGATTATAATGATATCGAAGAGTCGGCTGTCGTTGATGTAATCTGGGCGTACATGAATTCTCGCCTTGATACATTGGTGGAGATGATCCAAGAGGGTTTCGACCTCAACGCTGAAATTGCTAAAACTAAAGAGGCCATGGAGAAGACCCAGCGAGGTCTTGATCTTTCTCCATCCACTGATGAAACCCATGATGCTCATGCCTCTTCGCCTCAAGCTACTGCCGTCCTCCTGAACCTCCTCATGAAGATTGAAGATCTGGTTTCCCCCTCTTTTGTTTTATTTGGATTGGTGTGGTTACCCCCGACTCCATCGGGGGTAAGTTTGAAACTCTAAAGTTCCCAACTGACAACTTAGGGGCACTAAAAATATAATTATTATGTTGCTAAGTACTAGTTAGTACTTAGTTTTAACTTAGCCGCTCTTTTTATATTAATGCAATTTGAAGACTTTTGTTTCGAGTTTTGGTTTTACTCTTTAAGTCTATTGCATGTTTTATCCTTCTGAGGTTTTTGTTTGCACCTCTTAACTTTTTGCATGAAAATGCATAAATCACTCGAACCTTTTCATAGTAGGTGCTGTGTTCGTATAAGATTTAAGCCCTTGTTTATGATAGGCTTTAATTATGAGTTAGGGCCCTTTTTGATTGGCACTTTAATGAAGAAGACGTCTCAACTTCATTGTAATGCAATAGAGTGATAGGAATTTCTCACATGTTTTTGTGGAAAGTTTTTGTTTGAACTTCCACAATATTTTACATGTGCTATGATTATCATCTAAAACTCATGTTGCAACTATTTTCTTTTAACAGATTTGATACTTACTTGTATTTCGCAACTGTTTTTCATAGGTAACAATTTTTTCGAGTTAATACAAGGAAATAATTGTTTTTTATTAGTAACAGTTTTTGTAAGTGTTGGGATTTTTACCCGCAATTGTTTTTATTTGCAACAGTTTTGTAATAAATACGAGGGAAATGCTTTGTAATTCGTAACTGTTTTATTTGATAACAGTTTTCTAAATAAATACAAGTATTTTGATCTTTCATCCGTAACTGTTTTATTTTATAACAGTTTCCTATATGAGAACAAAGGTTTCGTAACTGTTTTTATCGTAACAGTTTTTTAATAAGTACAATGAAGATGATCTTTTACCCTTAATTGTTTTCGTTACAACGGTTTTTGTATAAATGTAAAGAGGTACATTTCTTCCTCGTAGCTAATACTTTGCCTTTTAACCTGAACATGAGTCGAAGGTTTGCTTAAAGTTTAGGCTTTGTAATTCTTGTGCTGGAGTCTTCAGTTCTTTTAATTTTGCTCGTGCCACTTGACTTGCTGGGTAAATAGTTCTTTTAGGCTCGAACTTTTGACTTTCAGTAGTCTTTCTTGCTTCATCTTGGCCTTCCATATTATATAGTCCCCCAAGTGTTTGAGCTTTGAAGAATGAGATCTCGAGCACTTGATTATGCCTTCTTTATGGTCCTTTCCCTAAAAAGGGAAAACGTACGGGACTCGAAGGTATATACTTTTTTAGATGATGACTGCTTAACCATTTAAAACGTCCATTAGAAAGTGTAACCCTAGACCGGAAATTGTGTTATTTCCTCGCGTCTTTGAAAGTATAATATCATCATCTGCTGATGGGATAGCTTTTTGCCTATCATCTAAAAAAGTTAGTAAAAAATAAAAAATAAAATCGAGCATGCGATACCTGACCGGGGGTACTTCTTTTCCTTGGAAGTAGTACTTCTTTAAGTGGATGGCATACCAGCTCGTTGGTAAAAATATGCCATCCATGGCTTCTAACTCGTATGCGCCTTTCCCAGCTATGCCTCAGACTTTATAAGGTCCTTCCCAATTTGGATTCAGCTTGCCAGCACCTGCCTCTTTTGTTGATTGGAAAACCTTTTTAAGTACGAAGTCCCCAATCTTAAAATATCTAAGATGAGCTTTGCGATTGTAATATCGCTCTATGATTTGCTTTTGAGCTGCCATCCGTATTAAAGTTGCTTCCCTTCATGATTCGAGCAAGTCCAGATTGATTTGGAGTTTGGCATCATTTGCTGTTTCCGTAGTTGTTATAACCCTTAAGCTCAACTCGCCAATTTCCACGGGTATTAATGCCTCCGAGCCATAAAAAAGTGCGAAGGGAGTCTCTCCCGTGGCTGTTTTTTATGTAGTCCTGTATGCCCATAATACTGCCGATAATTCGTCGGACCAATTTCCTTTGGCTTTATCTAACCGCTTCTTTATATTGTTGGCGATGATTTTATTCGTAGACTCAGCTTGTCCATTAGCTATGGGATGATATGGCGTTGAGGCAATCCGTTTAATTTTCCAAATCCCAAAGAATTCTGTGATTTGAGAGCCTATAAATTGTGGGCCATTATCACACACGATCTCTTTCGGAATCCCAAAACGGCATATTATGTTTCGCCATAAGAAGCTTTTGACCTCCTTTTCCCGCACTTGTTTGAACGCGTCTGCTTTCACCCATTTCGTGAAGTAATCAGTAAGTATGAGTAGAAATCGTACATGTCCTTTAGTTGGGGGAAGAGGTCCCACTATATCTATTCCCCATTTCATAAAGGGCCATGGTGATATGGCTGAGTGCAGCAGTTCTGCTGGTCTATGCATATTGTTGGCGAACCTCTGACACTTGTCGCATTTAGATATGAAGTTCTCTACATCTTCTTCCATCTTAGGCCAATAATACCCGACTCGGATTAAGGTTTTTACCAAGGATCTTGCTCCTGCATGATTTTCACAGTGTCCTTCATGGACTTCTTTTATCACGAACTTCATCTGATTAGGTCCGATGCATTTAGCTAGGGGTTCACCAAACATTTTGCGATACAATGAGTTGCGGACTAGACAATATCGTGCTTCTTTGCGGCGAAGCGCTTGAGCTACTTTCTTGTCTTCAGGTATGGTACCATTCTGCAAAAAATTGAGAATTTCGTTTCTCCAATCCCAAGTTAAATTATTGAAAGATACCTCGTTCCTGTCTTGGTCGATTGCTGAATGGAAGAGGTGGACAACAATGGCATTGTCTTTATTTGTTACTTCTGTAACTGCCGCGAGGTTTGCTAATGCATCCGCTTCTGCATTTTCTTCTCTAGGTATTTGTATTATCTTCCACGTTTCGAACTGTCTTACAAGTTCCCGTGCCTTTTCTAGATAATGTTGCATTCGAGTTTCTCGAGTGATGTAAGTCCCCTGCATCTGATTTACCACCAATTGGGAATCACTGTTGATTATGATTTGCTCGATTGACAACTCCCGTGCCAGTTCTAAACCTGCAATAACTGCCTCATACTTTGCTTCATTGTTAGTTATAGGGTAACATTAATAGCTTGCCGTGTCTTTTCACCTGTAGGTGATATTAAGACGATGCCTAATCCGGCCCCTTTTATGTTAGAAGAGCCATATGTAAATAAGGTCCACTGACCTGGATTGACTTTGTTAAAGAATTGTAACTCTTTTTCTACCTCAGGGGTAATACTGTTGCTAAAGTCAGCTACAAAATGAGCTAATATTTGTGATTTGATTGATGTTCTAGGATGATATGTTATATCACGTTCACTTAATTTTATGCCCCATTTGGCTAATCTTTCTGACAATTCTTGCTTATGCAAAATATTTCTTAAAGGATAAAAATTCACGACAGTGATTGAATGACATTGAAAATAAGGACTTAATTTTCTTGATGCCATTATTAAAGCTAAGGCTAATTTTTCTAGATGTGGGTATCTAGTTTCAGCATCTAATAAAGTTTTACTTACGTAAGTACCGCACTTACAGCAATTTCTGAAACAGCCAGGTAGATGTACAATCTTTTCCCTTCTTTTGGCTTTGAGAGCAGTGGCGACTTTGATAAATAAATCTTCAAATCTCTGAGGGCCTGTTGACATTCTTCAGTCCATTCGAAATTATTTTATTTTTTAAGAACTGAAAAGAATTTAAAGCTTTTTTCGGAAGACCTAGAAATAAATCTTCCTAAGGCGGTCATTCTCCCTGTCAATTTTTGAACCTCTTTTTTATTTGTTAAAATATCAGGTGTTTCCTCTATATCTTTTATTTGAGCTGGATTTACCTCTATTCCTCTGTTAGATACAAGGAATCCCAAAAACTTACCTGATTGTACTCCGAAAGCACATTTTTCCGGATTGAGCTTCATATTATACATGCGTAAGATATCAAAAGTAGTAGAGAGATATTGGAGATGATCTTCCGCTTGTGTTGATTTTACAAGCATATCATCAATATAGACTTCCATTGTCTTTCCTAAATGATCTTGGAACATTTTAGTCACTAACCTTTGGTAAGTGGCTCCTGCATTCTTTAAGCCAAAAGGCATGACTTTATAACAGTAAGTCCCCCTGTTAGTAATGAAGGAGGTTTTTTCGTCGTCTGAGGAATCCATTTTAATCTGATTATAACCAGAGTATGCATCTAGAAAACTTAATAATTCGTGACCTGCGGTAGCATCAATCATCTGATCTATATGTGGCAAAGGAAATGAATTTTTGGGGCATGCTTTATTTAAATCAGTATAATCTACACACACCCTCCATTTTTCGTTCTTTTTAGGTACCACCATTGTGTTAGCTAGCCAGTTAGGATACTTTACCTCTCGTATGGAACCTATGTTCAAGAGTTTTTGGACTTCATCGTCAATCACTTGATTCTTGAACGTTCCTTGCTTTCTTTTCTTTTGTTTAACAGGTACGAATAATGGATCTTCATTTAGTTTATGAGCCATCACTTCTGGTGGAATACCTGTCATATCTGAATGGGACCATGCAAAATAAACCGCGTTAGATTTTAAATAATTGATTAACATACCTTTTTTTCTCGAGGGTTAACCTCTCCAGCAATCTCGTGCCAACATACAACTTTTTCTCGGGCTTTTGTTCAGATAACATAACAGCCTCAAGTTCTTCTGCGGTTGTTTTGATATGCTAGTCTTCTTCTGGTTCACGAATGAATTCTGGTCTAGAATCTATGTCTGCGTGATCCAGCATACTTTCGATGATAATATGGTTTGTCTCACTGGTGTCTTCTCCCGTACGTGTTTGAATATTCATTTCCTTTGTACATGATTGATCAAAGATTTTTTCCATACCTGTTTGGCCTTTGGCCTCCGTTTGGAAGACTTCAATGTCTCTCGTATCTTTTTTGTTGCGAAGTGCTATCGAGTTTATATTTTTGGTAGTTTGTTGGTCACCTCTAATTTGTCTCACTTCCCATTATTACCTGATGTAAGGTGGATGGACCGCTTTCATATCATGAATCCACGGTCTTTCCAAAATGACATTGTAAGCCATCTCTGTATCAATGACTTGAAATTTCGTGTTTTTGACAACTCCTTCAGCGTAAGTATTAAGTTCAATCTCTCCTTTTGTTATCACTGTAGAATTATCGAACCCAGATATGGCTCGTGCCTTATTTTTCACTAGCATTTCTTCCACAACTTTTATCAAGATGATATTGACTGAACTGCCTGGATCAATCAATACTCTTTTAACGTTAGTGTCATGGATAATAAAGATATTACCAGTGCATCATTATGAGGAAGCATCAGTCCACCAAAGTCTGCATCATCAAAGGTTATTTTGTCTTCATTTGGATCTTCTCGAACCCACATTCCATGGGTATTTGTGATCGTTGACGCTAATTGACAAACTATTCCATTTACTTCCTCTCCTCCATGCATCACGTTAACAGTTCGCTTCGGAGAGGGTTTGGAGGCTCCTGCCTGTTCTTCATGTATGCCTGTTTACCTTTATCACTAAACAACTCTGTTAAATAGCCCTGCTTTAATAAATGTTCTATTTCACCTTGTAAAAATCTACAATCTGCAGTTCTGTGTCCATGATCATTATGGAATTCACACCACTGATCTGGATTTCTCCTATTTGGATTCGGCCGTATCCTTTTGGGCCATTTAACTTTGTCTCCCATATTTCTTAGTATTGAGACAAGTTCAGTAGTGCTTACGTTAAAGTTATGGTCCCCAACTCGGGATTACCTTTGGACCGTTCATCTCGATCTTTCCTGGATCTAGACGAGGATGAGCCTATATCTCTTCCTGACGGTCTAGTAGTTTCGAACCTGGGATGTGTGTCATGTACCGAGGGTCCTAAGTAAGGATCGTACCTATTTTTACTTGATCTTTTCTCCGGTTCTGGACGTCTGGATCTGGAATACTCCTCGTCTCTCGATCGAGCAATGATATCTTCTTCTATTCGGAGTTTAGTACTATACCTGTTGTATACATCGTTCCATGTCGTAGCTGGAAATTCTCTTAGACTTTCCTTGAGTCGTCTCATGGATTCTGAGATTTTATTGTTTAAGTTGCTTGCAAATGCCATGGCTGCCCAATTATCAGGCACCCTGGGTAATTGCATTCTTTCTCGTTGAAACCTGTCTACAAACTCGCGGAGTAATTCTGTGTCCCTTTATCTTGAATATGTCTTCCATTCGTTTCTCAACTTTTTGTGCACGAAAGTGTGCTTTTATAACGAATCTGCAAGCTCAGCAAAAGAATCAATAGAATTTTCACGGAGAAGAGAATACCGGGTTAAGGCTCCTTTTGCGAGTGTTTCCCCCAAGTTTCTTGACAAGGACTGATTCAATCTCTTATTTTGTTAAATCGTTGCCTTTTACTCCAGTAGTGAAAGCAGTCACATGATCACGTGGGTCAGTTATTCCATCATATTTAGGAACATCAGGAATTTTGAACTTCTTGGGTATAGGAAAAGGCGATGCACTTGGCTTCCAGGGTTGTTGAGAATATCTATCAACGTCGATGCCTTTGATAATCGGCGGTACTCCAGGGATTTGCTCGATGCGATCATTCTGTTCTTTCATTTGTTTCTGCATGGTTAGCAATAAATTTTGTAACTCAGAATTATTAGTCATGCATGGTCTTGCTTCAAGAGATTCGTTTGGAGTGTCACCCTGGCTGAGTTTATTAACCCAGACTGAGGATTTTCCACAATGATTGTATTATTTGAAGGCGGTGTTAATGATGTTGGTGGTGCCTGTGGTAATCCTCTTGCAAACTCTTACAAAGCTTGCCTCACATATTCAGCAATCATTTGTTTTATTCGATCCTTCTCTATCGTTTGCTCATTATTATTATGATGGTTATCGCATCTTTACGGGGATGACTCCCTTTAACCACGTGGGGTTCCTCGAGGAATTGGAACTGGGGTTCTATTTTCCTGCTGGTTGTTGTAGTCATTGTTGTTGTTGTTGGAATTCGACATAGTTTAAAGGATATCGATTGGAAATAAACTATGATTATCATATTCCCGGTAAGGAAACCAATTTGTTAACCAAAGAATTAGATTCCTTGACTAAATCTATTTAGTATGAACACGGGTTACTGATAATCAAGAAAGTAATACGATAAGTAAAGAAAAATTGAGTCATAAACAATATTGTTGTATGCAAAAAGTAAAGTCGATTGTATTCGAGAATTCAGATCATCTTATGGGTTACATTTCTTCCCTTTATGTAGGGGTTTCCTAGTATAACGTTTGGTTCCTATTATGATTTCTCATTAATGGCTAATTATTACATCAATGAGGCGCTACAAAGGATAACCGTAACTGTTGTATAGGAGTTACGTAATGTATAAGTCATTAACTGTTGATTCTCGAATCTGTCCGTAGCTTCGTCTGGGTTCACTATGACCGTATCTCTTCTTTATCATTAAGTTTCCCGTGGTTGATGAACTCGTGAGTTTATTGAACATGCCTCTTTGTCCCGTACCTCTTTACAGAATCAAGTCAATCTGTTGCGTTTTCCTTGGTCCACGTAGCTAGCTGAGTTGTCAAGAATTTGCTTACGTGTGAGACTCTTTTTTACCAATACAATTAAGCACAGAGTTTGTCATCATCAAAAAGGGGGAATTTGTTGAACCAAGTCACAACATGGTTTTGAAGATTGACAAATGTCTACCCAGTTGAACCAGGTCCATCAGGACAATAGGCACAAGAACCGTCTATGCACAGCAGATATATATGATTGTGAATTATCCATGAACTAAGAGGTTTTCTCCTAATGCGAAAAGGTTGCAAATTGATAAGAGGTTAGATTTCGAGTTCAGCAAGGACAGAAATAATCAAGGAAGTTGAGATAAACACAAACTCATCCTCCAAGGAAGAGTTGCATTAGAACTAAACAAAAACATCTCAACTAATGGCGCTATATAATCTTGAAGCATTCTTACTGAAGAATCGATCGCATAAAGGCATAAGTGAAACAAGAATTGAAAGCAAAATTCCCAGAGTTATTTTGCAAGTAGAATCCTTGTGCGACACAAAGGCTACTGACCAGCTAGAAGAACCAGTTCCATCTGTTTGTCTTTCGAGTCTAGTTGGTTGTAGTAGGTGATTTAATATTGTATCTTTCATCTTTATTAGAAGCAATTGTAATAGGTACACATTTTTCAAGTTAGAGTTAACTTGAATCTTTTCGCAATTAGCTAGAGGCTAGTTTGCCACAAAGGGATTAGAGTTGGTGCTAGGTTTACAAAAGAGTTTATTTTGTAAATGATGTTTGGCTCAGAGTTGTAGTGAAGAGTTTGAGAAAAATCCTACTGAGTAGTAGGTCGTGGTTTTTTCACCTTTTGAGCCAGGTGTTTTCCCCGTAAAAATCTCTGTGTTTTTACTTTACTGCATTTATTATCCTGCACCAGTAGAAGTTGGAACACCAAGAAGAACCAGGTTCTTCTATTGAGACAGCACTCGAAAATTGAACACCACACAAATCACCCTCCCCCCTTCCTGTGTGGTATTGAAGTATAAAACATTACTCCACCACTTGGCAATTGAAGTAGTCCCAGTCGTTTCTTTCTTTGAACTGTTTCAACACATTGGGGTTGTGAGGCAGAAGATCCCTTGTGATGAACTTTCGCTCCGGTATCAATTTCCTTTCGGGCCACCATTCCCGGAATTTGTGAAGGGTTGGTTCACTCACAAACCTATCCTACCATGCTTCTGGTTTTCTTTTTCTTTCTACTCCCCCTACTTGGGGTTCACCCCTTTCTTCTTCTTCTTCGGAGTGCTCACCCGATAATGAAGTTGTGGGTGAGGTAGAGTATTCATTGGCACTTCCTGCAGCTGAGCCCTCAGACGACTCAGAAGATCTTTGCGTTGATGCTTGGGCAGAAGGGAGCCCGAAGGTGAATCCCTCAATCTCAACCTCTCTGGAAAATCTGGGACATACTCCGGCACGGACCCTGAATTAGATGCCTCCCCAGAGGGTGCATACTCACTTCCCGAATGGGAAACAACTCTATCCATGGCTTTGATTGTTTTTCTGATGGCTTTTATAGCTTGACGGACTTGGGGGGCCAGTTTGATCATTCATTTGCCTCTCCCCCGGGAGGACTCTCCTCTTCCACTTTGTTTTCGATCGCCACCTCGTGATTGAACCATTTTCTTCAAGTGGAATTCAGTTTATTTGTTAGTATCAAAGCAGTATATGGATCAGTGAAGAAAAAGGTAGCATGTAATTGAAGGTGGATGTGCAAAATCTGTAGACTGCGGACTGCACAAAATGAAGTGCGGCTGCAAAGAAGGTACTGCGGACCGCACAAAATACACCACGGTCTGCACTGAGGTGGGGTTCAGACTAACCACTCTCTGAAGAAGTTCACCGCGGACCGCACAAAATGCACCGCGGTCCACACAGAGGTGGGGTTCAGACTACCCACTCTCTGAAGAAGGCCACCGCAGACCACAAAAATGGTATTGCGGTCCGCATTAAGGTACCGCAGACCGTACAAAATCCACCGCGGTCGTGGTCCTCAACTGAGGCCTTTCTGAGTTTCTAGCACCGCGGTCCGCAAAAATCCATCGCGAACCGCACAAAAGCACAACCTAGGGTTTCAATTTCATGTCTTAATTTAAGCCTATATCACATATTATTGATACCTTGGGTGTTTGATTAGTGTTTTTAATTAATTAGGTCTAACTTTAAACAAAACCTATACATGATTAAGGGAATAGGTAAGAAAAAGAGGAAAAAGAGGAAGAAAAACAACTAATTAATAAGAAAATAACAAAATTAAACAAGTAAGAAAACATAATTAAACTCACTAGATGTAGGATGAAGTGTAGATGAATGAGATGAAGCAGTTAAGTGAAAAGGAGAGATGAACAATGTATTTTTTACTGTTGAGAGATCAAAGAGCAAAAAGTGTAAAATGAAGGCCTCGGGCCCTATTTATAGAAAATAGCCTAGGACCCACTTCACCTACCCCATTGCGGATCGCACAAAATGACCACGGTCTGCGGCACTCAAATTAACATGGTGCTGGGCAGATGTCCACTGCGGACCACAAGAAATGCAGTGCGGTCGCAGTGGTCCACTGCGGATCGCACAAAATATCAATGCGGCCGCGGTGGCAAACTTCAGAGAGATCATTTTTCCAACTTAGTCCTGCATTGCATCAAAACAATCCTACAACATCCCACAACCAGTTAGTCCAAAAACAAATCCTATACTACAAAGAAAATCAAAGAAAGACAAAAAGAAAAACACATGGGTTGCCTCTCAAGCACGACGCAGATTACCAAGTTCAAAGGAGTTTCATCAAAGTCACCACGTGGCTATCTTCAAAACTTTCAAGATACTACTTGACCCGGTGCCTATTCACACGAAAAATATCCAGAGGGTGTAACCAATACCACTTCAACCAGACAAGTCTATCAGGCATTTGGTCCAAGAAAGGCCACTTGATTATTCCTTTCTCCACGACTTCTTGCATTGCTTCATTTAACCTCCGTTGACGTTCTACGGAAGGCGTTGCTCTATCCTCGAGAATGATTTTGTGCATACAAATTGCGGGGCTTATTCCCCGAATATCATTAAGTGACCCTCCTATGGCTTTCTTCCTCCTGAGGTGTGGTGGAAGTGACTTCAACTCCAATGTAGGTGGCTCTTCAATTGAAGGCTTTGTCGGAGGGGTTTTCCGATTCTCCAAATCCAAAGATAACTATCGAGGACCATATGAGTAAGGACCCATGCCTTGTAGAGCATCGGTATTCTCGATCAAGCCATCCACCATAATATCATCATGGTTCAATAAAGCCGCCCCCACGGGATCTTCAACATTTATCATTCAGCTTGTTTCATCTATAATGACCTCGGTGACAAGGTCCATAAAAGAACATACTTCCGTGCTATTGGGCTGCTTCATTGACTTGCACACGTGGAACATAACCTTTTCATCGTTCACCCGGAAGGTGAGCTCACCGGCCTCTACGTCAACTAAGGCCTTCCCCGTTGCAATGAAGGGCCTTCCCAAAATGATAGGGACTTTATAATACACCTCACAATCCAAGATAACAAAATCCGCGGGCAAGATGAACTTGTCATCCCGCACGAAAACATTATCAATGATTCCTAACGACCTCTTCATAGATCGATCCGCCATTTGAAGACGCATGGAAGTAGCCCGAGGTTGACCTATCCCCAAAGTTTTGAAGACCGAATAGGGCATCAATTCTATGCTAGCTCCGAGGTCACACAATGCTTTGGCGAAATCCGCACTCCCAATTGTACAAGGAATGGTGAATGCACCAGGATTTTCAAGCTTGGGTGCCATTGAATGCACTATGGAACTCACTTGGTGAGTCATCTTTATAGTTTCTCACTCTATTTACCTTTTATTTGTGACCAAGTCATTCATGAACTTGTCATACCCGGGCATTTGCTCTAAAGCTTCGACCAAAGGGACATTGATGGAAAGACTCTTCATCATGTCGATGAATTTATTGAATTGATTCTCTTGCTTTTGCTTTGCCAACCTTTGGGGGTAGGGAGGAGGAGGCCTAAGAAATGGTGCCTTATCTTTTGGGACCACCGGTTCTGGCATGTCAATTACGTGTTCCCTAGACGGGTTCATGTCACTTTGCAATTCCTCTCCTTGGTCATGAATATCAATCCTTACCTCACTAGTTGTCGGCTCTTCCACCACTTGCTCAACCTCAATCGGAACCTCATTATTTGGTAATTCATCATCATCACCAACAATTCTCTTTTATTTTGAAAAACTAGCTTCACCGCCTCTTCCACTTCTTGTGGTCACCGCCATGGCGTGACCGATGTTGTTCCCACCCTTGGGGTTCACCACCGTATCACTTGGTAGTGCTCCCTTTGGGCGTGTGTTCAAGGCGTGAGAAATTTGGCCCATTTGCGCTTCAAGATTTCTAATGGAGGTATTGTGGGAGGCCAATTGAGCATCGGAGTCCGCATTGCGCTCCATCATTTGCTTGAACATTTGTTCAATTTTTCCCATATCATTACTTGAGGAGCTTTGACCTTGAGCTTGATACGGAGTGGATTGTTGGGTTTTTGGTACATCGGGGTCCTTTGAAAGCCCGACCCCCGATTACCGTTTCCACCCCAATTGTTGTTATTATTACCTCCGCTCCAATTGTTATCATTGTTGTTCCCCCAATTGCTTGAATTTTTGTTCCCCCAATTGCTTGAGTTGTTGTTATTGTTCCAATTGAGTTGCCTTTGATTGTTCCAATTTTGATTGTTGCCTTGGTTGTTCCCTTGACCTTGGTAATTATTAGAATACATGACATCCTTATCTTGATCATCATTGACTCTTCTTGACTATACCCACTTGATCCTTGATCCTTGATCACCTTGAACATTGTTGTTTTGCATTGGATTTCCCCTAGGACTTCTCTTGTTCACCAAAACATTTACTCCCTCAATGGCATTTACTTGATGTGGCCCTTGTAATTGTTGAAGTTGTGACTTGGAAAGTTGATTCATAGTGGTAGTGAGCTCGGTAATTGCTTGCCCATGTTCTTGAAGTTCTTGTGAAGACCATTAACACATGAATCACCCTAAGGCACATTTTCTCTACTTTGCCATGCTGACGAAGTGTCAGTCATTTCATCTAAGACTTCACATGCCTCATTGTATTGTAGCTTCATGAAGTTACCCCCAGCCAATTGATTGATCACACACTGATTGATTGTATTTATGCCTCTATAGAAGGTCTGTTGTATCTTGGCCTCAGTCATGTTATTTTTTGGACACTCCTTTACCATGGTCAGATAGTGCTCCCAAATCTCATGCAAAGGCTCATTTGGCTCTTGTTTGAAAGCCAATATTTCATCTCTAAGCGCTGCCATGTGACTAGGAGAGAAGAATTTTGCAATGAACTTGTCTGCAAGCTCATCCCATGTGGATATGGAGTGGTTGGGAAGTCGCTCCAGCCAATCAAATGCCTTCCCTCGAAGAGAGAAGGGAAATAACTGAAGCCTCAAGGCATCTTCTGAGACATTTGTCTGCTTACTTCCCCAACATGTATCTACGAAGCCCTTCAGATGCTTGTAAGCATTTTGGTGGGCGACTCCGGTGAAATAACCCCACTGCTCCAAGAGTGTCAGCATTATATTTGTGATTTGGAAGTTCCCCGCCCGGATCCTAGACGGGACAATGGCACTCGTGTACCCCTCGTTTGGAAGTACCCGAGGGGCAAATCTCGGATGAGGAGGTGGGGGAGGGTCTGGAATATCCTCATTAACATCGGCATGTCGGCCTCGTCTAGGAGGTGGTACTTGGTTTAGTTCATCTTCTCCATTGTCGTACACCTCCTCCCTCGGAATAATGTTTCCTAAAGGATCCGCCATTAGAACCTGAATTGATTCAACACACACGTTAACAGAAGAAGGAAAGAAAAACACTTAACACCACTATTCACGTAGATAATCAACACCGTATAACTCCCCGACAACGGCGCTAAAAAGTGATCGGCGCCACCTATACCACTAGATAGTAGGAAGCCAGGGGTCAATGCAGCTACCCGAACGGGTCGCGATCGAATCCACAGGGAGTTACTAATGTGGGAGTTGAGTTCCTAAGTGATCTAGTAGTTTTTTGTGCTTTTAATTGCACTTCTCATAAATTTGGTTTGATACTTGAACTATTGTTTAAACAAATTGAATTTGCTAATTAACTAACTAATATCTTTTTTAGTGTTTTCTTAATAGATAAAAGGGTCTAGGGCTATGACTTTCTCCTAGGTGAATACTTAACGGGATCTAAAACCTAAGGCAAAGACGTTATGTTGGGGATTGTGATATAGCCAATGCACGGAAGTACTCATGTTATACCTCTCGGTAGCTCGAGTGACTTTTCCCTAATTGACTCTCTCGAGACCAATTGAGTGTCAAATTTGTACAAGAAATTTAGGATCAAGTAGGGTATTACTATCTCTAGATTTAACCCGTTAATTGGGACTATCAATCTCTTGGTTACATCCCAATTCCTTGTTGGACTGATTTTCCTAGACTCAAGTTCTCTTTCTCAAGAAGAACCCAAGTCAAATAGGCACCAATTAGTGTTTGCAACCACTAATTTAACATGGAAAACACAAATCAGTCCAAATATCAACTACCCATAAATATCTAAACCTTAAATCAAAAAATTCTATCAAATACCCACACTAGGGTTGAGCCACAGCCCTAGAAAATGGGTCTAGTTGCTCATGATAATAAAAGAAAACAAAGAAATAGATGAAGAATAACCCATATAATTTAATTATAAACTAATATTTGAAGATTCAATGATAAAACACTTCTAAAATTACTCAAAATGGTGTAAGAAAATCGTTCACGAGCTCCTTTTCAGAGTGGAGTACAAAAGCTTACCTAAAAATGGGAAAAGAAAATATTTATACTAGGTCAAATTTTTTGGACAAAAATACCCCTGCGGGGTTATTGCGGACCGCACAAAAATGGAGTGCGGCCGAGTTGAGGCTCTTAGGCTTTGAAAATCTACTTTCTGAACTTGGCCATCATGGGCCGCATAAAATGCACCGCGGCCGCGGTGGCTTTGTTGCGGCCGCACAAAATGGAGTGCGGACCTCTTTGGCCTTGATCTCCAAAAATTCCATCTCTCTGAAACTCGGTAGTGCGGTCCGCACAAAATGGTTTTGCGACCGCGTTGAACCCATTGGGGACCACACAAAATGGTTTTGCGGCCGCAATGCTTTAGCTTCCAAAATTCGCCTCTCTTAATCTCTTCATTGCGGTCCGCACTAAATGGATTGCGGACCGCACTGGTCTGTTGGACTGTGCTTGGACTTGTTCTTGGTACTTGTGCATGTTTCACTCCTTTTTGAGCTGGTTTTGACTATTTGTCACCTTTTTGACAAAACCCTGCAAACAAGTACAACACGCAAGCCTTTGAGACTATTTTGTATATAATTTAAACCAAAACTTAAGCAAGAAAGAGTGTAAAATGAAGTATAATCCCTAGTTATCAATACACTCCCTCCTTGTAGGGATTTTAGTGAAAGAAAGTCCATGGTATTTTCAGCCATGTGCTTTGAGCATCCACGGTCCATGTATCATTATTGACTGCTTCCTTTCACTTCTCCCTGCACAAGGAATTCAATGGTTAGATTTAGGAACTCAAACAAGTTTGGGTCCTTTGTAATAAGGAAAGGGATGAATGGGTGTTTTAGTCCATGCAGGTAATATGCTTTTTTTATGAGTGGCACCAAGTCCTCTATTAGTAGTCACTTTTTCAGCAAAGACCTTGTTTTTCTAGAAAGACTGAACCCTAGACATGCAATTTTATTTAAAATTCCCATTGTTACCGCAGTGGGTACATAGCCAATTATCGGGTACAATGACATACTTTCTATGAGGGTTGTAGGGAGTTTTCTCCGTTTAAAACCCTATTCCCTACCTGCTTCCTCCATTATTAACATACATGGCAGTAATAGCATCAGAAGACCAGGTCCACTTAAGAAACTTTTCAAGATCACTTTTTACTCTTTCTAAATCTGCCTGAAGCTGTCTATTTTTCTCAAGTTCACCACATAAGCTAGTTTTTATCATATTCAACTCATTCACAAGCTTAATGTGAACCTCACTCGCAACTTCTTTTCTTTTTTCAGGATTTTCAGGCCTATTTTGAATTTTAAGTTCCTCTATTGTTTTATTTAGGTCTACTACCACCACTAAAAGATCATCTATTTCTTGCTCAATGACAACCACTTTCTCAATTAAGGATTCTTTTTCCTTACTAGCATTCCCAATGGTTTCCTTTAAATCAACAACTAACACCATTAGATCATCTCTTTCATGTTCTACGCTAGTGATTTTATCAGCCAGAACCTCCTTTTCATTTTTCAAATTGTCTATTGTCTCATTCAAATCAACAACAACAACTACCAAGTCATCTCTGGTTTGCTCAGCATCTCCTAACTCCATAGTTAAGGCATCCTTATAATTTATAAGACTATGGTAAGCATCAATTAATGCATTTGCTAATGACTTGAGTTTTTTTAGGAGAGTAGGATTTCAGATTTCTCTCAACATCCAGAAAGTTTACCTCATCATTGTCGTCATTCATCATTATCTGATTTAGCCATCAAAGCGAAAATTGAATCATACTCGGTTGTTTCACTTTCCACTACCATCATTTAATTGTCACCAACATCATTTTCTTCTTCAGACTCACTGGAGGAGTCTCCCCATGCTGCAAGAGCTTGCTTCACAACATTGTCAGCGGCGTTCTTTCTTTTGAAGTGTTTATCCGGAACCAGGTTCCTCTTAGCTGCTTTGTTAGAGTTGTGCTTGAAATGTTCTTGCTTCAGGAGAGGAAAGTCCTTGATGAAATGTCATGGCTTTCCACACTTATGACAAAGGTCATAATTCTTTGGCTTGCTAGAACTGCCCCTCTTTGGGATACCTCCATTCCTGCGAACCATTTTCTGAAATCTTCTAGTTAAGTATGCCATGTCACTATCCTCACTACTTGAGTCATTGTTTTCTGTTTTGAGTACCAGGTTCTTTTTCTTCTTTGGTTCTGTTCTCTCACTGTCCTTCTTCTTCTTCATTTCATAGGTCTTCATATTCCCGACCAGCTCATCTATAGTCAGTTCCTGAATATCCTTTGCTTCATTAATAACATTCACTTTACTCTCCCAGGAGCTGGGCAACACACTGAGAATATTCCTCACAAGCTTGTTCTATGGAATAATTTCACCAAGACAGTGTAGCTCATTTATGATGGAAGTGAATCGAGTGTGCATATCTTGAATGGATTCATCATCCTTCATTTTGAAGAGCTCATACTCAGTGGTGAGCATGTCAATCTTGGATTGCTTTACTTGAGCGGTTCCCGCGTGTGCAGTTTGCAGAGCATCCCATATTTCTTTTGCGGATTGATAAGCTGACATCCTGTTGTATTCATCAGGACCTATTTCACAGACCAAGATTTTCTTAGCACGAAAACTTTTCTCAAGCTTTTCGATCGACGCCGTTGAACTCCTTCCTCATCTTAGGAACTGTCACCGCTGGATCTCCAACCTTCTTTGTAGGGACAAAGGGACCATCATAGATGACGTCCCACAACTCGGAGTGTTCAGCCATGATAAAGTCATGCATCATTGTCTTCTACCGCCCTTAGTATTGGCCATTGAACTTAGGTGGCCTGTAAGTGGACTGACCTTCTTCAAATTTTGGTGCAGCATCCATGAGACCAGGTCCTATATTAGTTTCCACAGTTTATACTTGCAAGGAAGTAAGTAAATAACGCAGGACTTTTACGTGGAAAATTTCTGGCTCAATGGGATTAAAAACCACGACCTACACTTGTAGGATTTCAACTTCATTATGAGCAACCTTTTAGATTACAACCAATGCAACCTAGGAATTAAACTCTTGATTCGTCACTAACTTGTAATACACCTATTACAAGCCACTTTGCAATACACCTATTACGAAGACTTCAACACATGACTAACTCTAGTCACGACACAAATACGTAAGTTTATGGTTTACAAAGGTTTCCTAACTAATGATTCTAGACAAGCAAAGTAGGAATTACAATGAAGAACAATTACAAAGTTACAACTCAACTACAGACATACAAAGACTTGTTGTAGGAACTGGTCCATAGTAGTGATGTACTTTGTTCTTGACACACTTGAGAATTGAATACTTGATTATGAGATGCTTGAAGTATTTGAATTGAATTCTCAAGTGTTCAAGTGATGTTTTGTTGTAAGATTAATGTTAATACAACTTGGATGACATCACTTGAATGATGTAATCACTTAAGTGGTACCAGGTCCTTCCCAATGGAAGTGATTGTTGCACTATGTTGTACTATTTGCATGAACAGTGCAGGCAGTCACTTTCCACATGTGGAGAGTTGACTTCGTACTGTTATCAGGGGAACCCAAGGTCATCAGTTCCCTGTGTTGATTCTTTATCTTCTGAAGTCATAGCAACTCTCATTAGCTTGAGTCAGATGATTGAACTGTGTACCAAGTGTGTATCAGGTTCCTTATCTGGTTCTTGACAATAAGTTTGTTTGATCATCAAAACATAACAAAGGTACTTGAAACCCACCATATACCTACACGTATACACACATGTAGGGGTGTGGGTGTCAATGGTTCGGTTCGGGCGGTAAAAATTGCATACCATACCAATTTTTCGGTTATTCTATTATCTATAACCAAAATTAGATTTTTTGAAACAGTCTCAATCGTGCCAGTTTCTCTTCGGTATCAGTATTGTTCGTTAATTTTTGGTATTTTTTTAAATGTCATATAAAAGTTACTATTAAAAGTAGAATGAAATAAAACACGTACTTTTATGAGACTTAGCAAAACTCTCTAAACTTTTCTACTGTTTAACAAGTTATAAATTAAGAAAACATGAAAGACGACCAGAGTATAGATCTATCAATTATTCGACAATATCGTAAAAGAAATTAAGCAAATACAAAAAAGTAAATATAAATCACACGGGTAATAAGATATTAACCAAGTTGGTACTCAAAAATAATTAACAAAATTTATAGAAGATTAATAGTCAAAAAGATGATTCTAAATCATATGAAAGGAAACATATTCTAAGATATTGTAGTTTGCTCTCATAATCTCTAGAATACCTTGGATCTTACTAGTGAATATGTTAGAAATAATTTAGTTTCAATAGGAGTAGCATTATAGGTTTGAGAATTGGGATTTTGAGTTTAATTACTTGTGGCTTGTAACTGTTTTCATAATTCTAACGCTCAAGGAAAAATTTAATATTTTATTATTTTTAAACTTAATATATATATATATATATATATATATATATATATATATATATATATTTCACATGTAAATTTATTCGGTATGGTTCCGTAATATTTTGGTTTATCTTTGTAAAATAAAAACCTACCCTAATTATCGGTAGAGTTGTATATATTTATATAAAAATCTAAGATTTTATTTTAAAAAACCTAAAAATAGATTCGCTACCGTACGGTACGATTCGATCGATTTAATCAGTCTTTAAATATCAATTAACACCCCCCCCCCACACACACATGTATCATACATTTTTTATCACTCTTTTTTATGGGTGGATTCGTTCTCATTTTTTTATTTTTATTTTTGGTTTAATTGAATGATTCTAATTCCTATCTTGTACATCTCTAGCATAAATATTTGTGCATATTCACAAGAAATTATGTGTTATACACTAATATATACATTATTAGATTTGACAATATAAAGTTAAATCGGAATCAAATCATCTAATTTATTTTAAGAGGGAAAAATTCATTCTAAATAAACTTACTTCAATTACGTTATTGATCAAAAAAGAAAAATATGGTTTTGATATAACATATTTAAGTTAATTATGAAATATAAAAATAATAAATATAGTTATGGTAAATAAAATTTTTGTATACAAAGAAAATAAATTTTTAATATACACACAGAAGAAAAATAAACTTATGATATCTATTTTGGTATACACATATCCGATATGTTATACACTGTGATATACAAATGGTATAATATTTTTATTGTTATAAACATTGATATAATGACATCAGTAACTATATGTATAATTTCATATTACTGATATACAAATAATGAAAATAAAATTTTAATATATATGTTGATATACACAAATAAGAAGAAAAAGGTGTGATATACATTTTATTATTGTGATATACATTTATTGGCTACTTGGTATTAATATCTATAACTAGAGCTATTTTCTGCTAATTATATGGGTATGTTGTTATACCACGCCACTTAGAAAAAATGGCACAGGCTAGCCAATTTTCGGACTACTCATTCAAAAATATTCAGGGTTTGCCAAGTCATTGAAAAATTATCACTATTTTGCTGCAACAGAAACCGGTCCAACATAATATGCTGAAGTTCGGTGCACCTGTGTATGAACTTACATCATATTATGCTAGAAATCCAATACGCGGAAATTTCCAGATTAATATACTGGAGATTCAAGCACATATGTATGAACTTCCAGCATATTATACTGGACTGGTATACTTTGCTGGAACTCCAGTATATTATGCTGAAGTTCTAGTATACTTATGCTGGAACTCTATTATATTATGATGGAGTTCCAGTATAATATACTCGAGTATATCCGTATTTTGAATAGTGTTCTCGTTTAAATTTATCTTTACATGAAAAATGGCTAAATTTCAATTACTTTTGAAAGCGTAATTATTTTTGAATGGTCACTTGAAAAAATGGCTATTTTTTAATTTCTCCCAGCCACCCATCATTTAGACCATATTCTGGACCGGGCTTCATATAGAGCAAGCCCAGTTTCCTAAATGGCTTAAACCTCGACTACGAAATTCTAATCTAACGACATTTCACATGTCTTCTTCTTCCCTTTATCGCCGGCTTTACGGCATCTTTGCCGAGAATCGAAAAATAACAGTCAAGCTTAAAGCTGACAAGCCCAAAACAACCTCCTTAAAATCCACCAATCTCACACCTAAACTTACCGAAAAACAACAACTCCAAACTATAATTAACAACTTCAAAAAATCATCGGAATCCCCCCAATTCCGACGCCACAACTCCAACTATCAAACCGCCATTCGCCGCCTTGACAATAATTCTTCCGCTATCGAAGACATTCTTGAGCACCAAAAACAATACCCGGAAATTAGCAATGAGTTATTTGTTTCCCGCCTCATACTCTTATATGGTACAGCAAAAATGTATGAACGTGCCCGTAAATTGTTCGACGAAATGCCAAACTTAAAATGTCAGCGAACTGTTTATGCTTTCAATGCCCTTTTAGAAGCCTGCGTAAGGGCAGAAAAGTACGATACTATGAGAGAGTTGTTTCAGGAATTACCTGAGGAGTTATCGATTGAGCGTGATGTAGTGTCCTATAATACTTTGATTAAAGCATTATGTAAAGCTGGTTCTTTGGATTCTGCTGTCAGTATAATGGATGAGATGGAAAATCAGGGGATTAAACCTGATAAAGTAACTTTCAATACGCTTTTGAAAGCTTATCATGAATGTAAAAAGTTTTCTGAAGCAGAGGAGTTGTGGGTATTGATGCAAAAGAAAAACATTGTTGCTGACATGTGGAGTTACAACATAAGATTACGAGGTTTAGTTGCGAATAACCAGGTTAACGAGGCGATTGAGTTGTTTGAGGAGATGGGGAAGAAAGACATCATCCCGAATGCTTTGAGTTATAACACGATGATCAAAATGTTTGTGGATGATAGGAACTTGGAGGAGGCGAAAAGATGGTATGAGAAAATGGTGGAAAATGAACGTTATCCGGATAATGCAACATTTGGGATGCTCATTCATTTTTCTTGTGAGAAGGATGATCTTGATTTTGCAGTTGACGTGTGTAAGAAAGCTATAAATTCAAAAGTTAGTGTTCACAATGCAACAATGCAGAAGGTAGTTGATGACTTGGCTGAGCATTCGAAGCTTGAAGATGCAAAGGAGCTGGTGAACTTGGCCAAATCATATAAGCGATTCCGGTATAAACTTTCGTTGTCTTTGCTTCGATAGTTATGCACTTTTATTTGTTGTTTACTTGTACTATTGTTCTTGCTGAAGTATGTTTTTAGGATTTATTAATGCGTTTATGAATTGCCCTCATGATTTAAGAGTATAAGTTCTGAGGAATGCTTCAATTGAACGTATAAAAGTTTTGCTTATAGCAATTGAGGTCTATTGTTACGTTAACTGGCAAAATATATCAAAATGTACTTGTCTTAATTAACCATGATCCTGGACTTGAGGTATATCAATGAAAGCTTCCAGTCAGCTGATAATGTTAGCGACTCTTGGTAGTAGCATTGTAACTAAAGAAAGGATAATTAGTGTTAGCACCATAGGCACCTATATTAGAGGCAAAAGATTGTAAGAAAGCCCAGGCTCTCTGGTTTTGGTTCTGTAGCAAGAAGACAACATATGATGTGGAATGCTAATTATTTATCGAATTCCAAATCGTGCCCAGTTGACTCTCTGAAGATTTTCAATTGTGAATAATAAAAGAAGATTGTAATACACCAAGTTCAATTGGACTGACTAAAAAACAATACATTCGGTACAATAGGTCAACCATGGTAGGTTGAAGGGTTAGCCATATAACTTTCAGCAGTATAAAGTCAAACTCACTGTAGGTCTAAGTCATTATTAACTTCAATAATGATACCTTTTAATCTGCCATGAAAGAAGATTTGAAATTCTGAGGATTTCCATCAATTCACACTTTCATCATCAACATGAGAAGTCTATTGACTTAATAAATTCAAAACTTTTGCATTCAACTGTATTTTTAAACAATCACCAATAGGTTGCGGAAAATTATAGGCAAAAGGGAAATAGTCAAAGTGGAACGGGACTTGACTAATACCTCTACACATCAAACTAGAATGGATAAGGCATATCCCTAAGCATTATGGATTTGAGTAAATCTAACTTAAGTAAAAACCAAATGCATTATTTTAATTTTGTGCTATACTTAAGGTAAAAGAAACCCTAGGGCTTGACCATCTTTTTATCCTTGAATTATGGATAAGATTTTTCAGGTAGCCAGAGAACTCAATTATGTGCTTAATCGTGAGTCCCCACGTCTTTATCACAAATTATTGACCTTATATGATCTTCGAGAACAGGAAGGCGATGATTCTCATCATATATGTACATCATAGGAACCATTCTGGCCACAATGAAACATGTCTTTTGAAAGGAGAACGGAATTGGAGTTGGTGAGAAGCATTGTTTGTTGAGATTTTAAAATATGTTTGAAACCATGTCAATAACATGTTGCCTTGCATCTTCAGTAGTTAAGCCATGTTGTTCTTTCATCAAGTACTCTATATACGATCCATCACTCCCTTCTTGCTGCTCGTCCTACAGAACAATTAAAACTAGGAATTAGAAGAATAATTGGAGAACATTTTCCTACACCTCCACTTAATCATCAGCGATAAAGACACCCTTTAGAAAGGGTTCCATGTGACACCGCTTGGCAAAAAGATTTGCTTACATATGGGTGTGTGAGTAACATTTTTCTAGAAAATAATATATACATATACAACATGCCAACACCAGTTAAAAATTAACATAAATTATCAACACAGGAAGTAAAGTTTCAAAACTAATACTATAATTCTAGACTTCACTTACAAGTCAATTTGACAATAGATCGATTCCAGTAACAAAATATCGCATACGCTGCTGAACTTGATAATCAGCGGAGGTAATCAGTAGATCCAAGGTTCAAGTTACAGTGGAGGTAAGTGAAGAACTATTGTTGATCCTTTAGGGGTATGGTAGGTAAAAAGAAAAACAAACATTTGAAATTGAAAACTATTAGTAGTATGTTTTTACCTGAGCATTCCCGAGGTCATCTAGAAGGCGAAGAATTTGGGCAAGGGAAGATATCATGCCTTGTACATTAACCAAGACATTTGAAGAATCTTTAGTTGCTCCTCCATGTCCCAAGAGAAAGTAAAGGTTGATAAACACCATGAACTTACTATCCCATTCTTTAAGTACTCCTCTGCTGCTGGCATATCTCCAGAATTAAACCATTTAGGTTCCTCCAGAAATGCATCGCACAAACTTGGCCACTGCGACAATTTTAAATAGATCAGCTTAAATAAAATGTTTTTACAAATACTTTAGTACTGCTACAAGTGTGTCAAAAACCATACAGCTTTTGTCAAGTGGTCAATCGGGCTCGACCCGTGCTCTTTATACACCACAAGACCAATATGTTCTGTTGAAGCACATCATCATGTAGTTCCGTAGTTGCTTGATAGCAGAGATTTCCCATCTAACGGAGGGAGAAAAATAGAAAAATCAAAAGAAATTCGCAAATTCTTTTTGTTTATATTTTTAATTTACTAACTAAATAAAATATACAGTTTTCAGATGTACCTACCTGTTGACAGCTTCTGTGAACAGAGCTAGTTCGTCGAGTGTACCATAAATATCAAAAATATCATCGACTAAATAGACAAGAGAGATTGGTTTAACTAGCTCCATTCGTTCCCTGGACATGGACCCGTCACAGCTCCCACGGAGCACATTTACCATTTAAGTGGTTGGTTTCTGGCAAGCTTCAAGTCTCGAGTAAGAGTAAGTTCCTTCCATCATCTAATATGACAAAGACATAGACGTGACCAGGGCTTCACTACATAGTACGATGTAAGAATTCATGTTACATGGTACTACACTCGCGACCAGGGAATGTTTTGCATGGACCATTTCAGTGGTTTGTACTAAAAAGATCCTTTTCCGAGAAGATATATAGTTAAAGAAACGGAAAAGAAACATAAGGAATAGAAAGTTACTTCAGAACTTGACGTATTTCTTCGTTGTAGATGCATTGCAGTTTATCAAATTCGATTAATGCTCTTTGAGTACAGACTCTCATTCATCTCGCACGTAAAAAATTTCAAGAGAGCCCCTTAAAGAATACCTTGGCAAGTTTTTGTGTATCAAATTATGAATATACTGCTGTGTGTGAGCTCGAATCAAGCTCCAATGGAGATTCTATGGAAGGTTCTCGAAGCATGAGAGAAGCGAGAGTGGAAAGAAGAAGAAGGAAAAATGAAGAAAGAATCTCAACTCCTTACTTGTAAACACAGACTTATATACACGATTATTGTAGCAAAAAAAGAAATTAACTACCTCTAACTAATGTACAGCTGGACTAACCAACTGCTAGCTGGCAATTAACTAACCTAACAAACTAACTCTTAATAATTAACTAATTAACAACTTAACCCCCCTCAAGTTGGAAGTGAGTGAAGTTGGAAGTGAGTGAAGCACTGATAACTTGTGTAATACAGCAAAGTATTTGATGCATGTTAAGGTCTTGGTCAGGATGTCTGCTAGTTGAGCACTGATGGTGATGTGGTGCAGGGAGATGAGACCTTCCTGAAGTTTATCCCCCACAAAGTGGCAATCAACTTCGATGTGTTTGGTTCGTTCATGGAAGACTGGATTCCTGGATTCCTGGCTATATGAAGTGCAGACTGACTGTCACAATAGACATCAATTGGTTGAGGGAATGGAGCAGTCAGTTCTTCAAATAACCTGCTCAACCAAACAAACTCTCCTACAACTTTCCTCAGTGACCTGTACTCTGCTTCTGCAGATGATAGTAACACAGTTTCTTGCTTTTTGGATTTCCAGCTAACAAGACTGTGACCTAGCAAGACAACGTAGCCACTGATAGATTTTCTAAAATCTGGGCATGATGCCCAATCAGAATCACAATAAGCTCTTACAGTATAGTCTTCATCTTTGGAAAAGAATATTCCCAATGTTGGATCGTTCCTCAGATACCTAAGCAAGTGAAAGGCTGCCTTAAGATGAGGTTCTCTGGGGTCTTGCATATACTGACTCGGGTGTTGAACTCCATAGGTAATGTCTAATCTGGTATTGGTTTGGAAATTGAGTTTCCCCAGCAATTTTCTGTAGTAAGTGGGGTCTTGCAATGGAAAGCCTTCCTTGGCCTTTAACTTGACAGTAGGATATATGGGAGAAGAGAAGCCAGTCTAAGATAAGCAGTCATATTCCTTTAATAAATCTAGTGCAAACTTTCTTTGTGATATTACCACACCATCTGCTTTGTACAATATTTTCATTCCCCGGAAATAATAAAACATACCAAGGTTCTGATTTTGAAATTGTCATGAAAAAAGCCCTTAAGGCTTTCCAATTCTACCAGATCAGTCCTTGTCACAACTATATCATCTGTATAGACTGCCACATAGACCACAATAGTGCCTTCTTTCTTATGGAATAGTGAAATAATCAAGCATAGAGTGTGTATAACGTCTGGAGCACAATGCCCCACTTAACTTGGCATACCATTGCCTGCTTGCCTGCTTGAGACCATATAAGGACTTGTTAAGCTTGCAAACTAATCCTGCCTTATTGACTTCTAATCCTGGCGGGACTTCCATATATACTTCCTCATAAAGATCACCATGGAGGAATGCATTATTGACATCAAGCTGGGACAGGAACCATCTTTTCTTTACTGCAATTGCAATCAAGGTTCTAACTGTGGTCATCTTTACCACCGGAGAAAATGTCTCTGTGTAATCAATTCCAGCTTCTTGTGTATATCCCTTCACAACTAGTCTTGCTTTAAACCTTTCAACACTTCCATATGCCTTGTGTTTAATCTTGTATACCCACTTGCACCCTATAACTTTCTTGCCAGGAGGTAAAGACACTAGATCCCATGTGTGGTTATTGTGCAAAGCATCAAATTCTTGAGTCATTGATTCCTGCCATGCAGGATTGATGGCAGCTTCCTCATATGAGATTGGTTCCTTGTCATGACAAATGTTACTCACAAGAGCTTGACTGTCATGGGTTAGTGCCTCAGCAGATATAGAGTTGTGATTTGAGAATAGTGCAGTGAGTGAGAAAGAATCAGCATGACATGTAGGTGCAGTGTTATTTGGTTTGAGATTAGGAAGGGAGTGAATATAGTCCTTCAAATGTGTTGGTGTCTTGAGTTCTCTAAGTGATTTTCTAGGGCCAGCCTGTGATGTAAGTGGCACAGGACTGTCAGGAACAGAATCATTTTGTGTCTGAAAATAGAGGTCCATTGGTGGTGTAGGTGGACTATTGGGTGTAGAGTTATTCTGCGTGTGAGAATGGAAGTCCATTGATGAAGAGCTACTGTATATGGGGAGATGGTCATGTGAAGAAGTGGTAGGAGAAGAGTGTTCTAAAGGTTCTGGAGGTTGTGTGACACTTAACCTGTCTTGAGTAGTATGTTGTTTTGGTTCATCTTCCAGATGGTCAATAAAAGGAATAGAATTAAGGACTGATGGGAAGGAAGTGGTTCCATCATGCATAGTGAAGGGGAAAATAGATTCATTGATGGTGACATCTCTGGAGATATGTATCTTTTTGGTGGCTAAATTCAAGACTTTGTATCCTTTTGTATTAAAGGGATAACCAACAAAAACATGAGGGGTAGTTATTGGTTCAAACTTGTCTCTTTGAGGCTTAGGGACTGTAGGGTAGCACATACATCCAAAGCTTCTCATATGTGAGTATTTGGGCTTCTTTTTGTACAAAAGTTCATAAGGACATTTGTTGTTTGGCTACTTGAAGGAAGTCTATTTATAATGTAAGTTGCACAAAGAATGCACTCACCCCAGTATTTGGTTGGTAATTTTTACTGGAACAAAAGAGCTTTAGCAGTCTCCAACAAGTATTTGTGCTTTCTTTCTACTATACCATTTTGCTGAGGTGTGTAGGGACAAGTTCTTTGGTGTACTATGCCTTTGGATTAAAAGAAGAGACTAGCTTCTGTGCTGGTAAATTCCATCCCATTGTCTGATCTAATGGCTTTGATTCTAACATTGAATTGGTTCTCTACTAAGGTTGTAAAAGATTTAATAGTTTGAAGGGCATTACTTTTGCATGACAGCAGATGAGTCCAGGTGGATCTACTGTAGTCATCCACTATGGTAATGAAATATCTATAGTTGTCATGTGTGGTGACATGATAAAGTCCCCACAAGTCAACATGTAACAGCTCAAACACATTGGTGGTAGTACTGGCCTTTTGGGGAAAGGGACGTCTTTCCGGTCTGACCATGGGACAAATGGAACAAAGGAATGGTTGTTTGGATGAAAAATTGGCAAGTATTGAAAGAATATTTGTCATTTTAACAAAAGGCATATGTCCAAGTCTATCATGCCATAGAACATTCACACCATTACTAAGAAATTCAAGAGAATTCAAGGAAAAAGACTATCCTTTATTGCTTGCAGAAGAACTATTTACAAGTGAAAGAGGAACACACTCATTTGTGAGTGATGATTTATCTACATTTGTGTGAAGATGACACTGTGTGTTGCAAGCACAACAAGAAGTTGACATAAAAGGAACTTTGACCGCAAGACCATATTGTTTGTTCTGCAAGCATCTTTGACACAAGAAGTACAAGCCATCCGTGGCTTTACCAATTACCAGAGGCCTCTTCATTGAAGGGGCCTGCTGCAGACATGAATTATTAGAAAAGGAAACTAGATGTTCAGGTTTTGTTAGAGAATGAACTAAGATTAAATTGTATTTGAAAGATGGTATGAACAACACTTTTTCCAGAATAATATCAGGTATGAGTGTGACACTGCCAATCTGTGTCACTCTTACTTTATAACCATTTGGAAGAATAACAAAGAGAGGATATTGTAGGGTTTATAATTTTGGTCAGTAAGGATTTATTGAAAGTCATATGATTTGAGGCTCCAGAATTCAATATCCATGAGTCAGCTCTATTCTTGAAACAATTACATGAAAGTTTACTAAAATCAATTGAGGATGTACATGCAACAATACCTGTAAAGTTGGCAGTTGCACAAGCAGAATTCATATTACTGGTGCTTTCCCCTCCATTTCCTATTTGAAAATGATGTAGTAGACTCATAATCTTCCCATACTGCTCCTGAGTTAGGTTGACATTCTGATTGTCCCCCTGTGTATCAGATTCATCATGTGATGGCATATCCACTTGAGGACCATGTACATTAGCAACTGTCCTATTTGTTCTGTTGAACCCACCATTTAGTCCTGAAACTCTGATTTGAAGTGTGATGGTTAAAGCTGTTGTTACTCTTAAAGTTTTGTCCATAACTTTGAGGGTATCCATGCAGTTTGTAGCACGTATCCTTAGTGTGTCCCGGCTTCTTACAATATTCACACATTAGTCTTGACTTGTTTGCACTATTATAGTTGTTGCTAGGAGAGTAATTTGTTCTGTAATTGTTCTGCTTGAAAGTGTTCACATTCAGAGAAGTCGACTCCAAGGCAAGTTGGTTATTAGGTCTAATTTCCCTTTGCTTTTCCTCTTGAACCAACAGTGAAAAAGCTTGTTCTATTGATGGCAATGGATTCATCATTAAGATGCTGCCTCGCACCACAGTGTAGACCTCATTAAGCCCCATGAGAAAGTGTATCAATCGCTTATCTTGTTCTGCTTTGAGCATACTCTCTTTTGCTCCACACGTGCAATGGCAGTTACATTGATTCTTAGCACTTAGATTACTCAGTTCTTTCCATAACTTCTTCATTTTTGTATACTATCATGTGGTGTCAAGGGATCCTTGGGAAAGATCATTAATCTCCTTCTGAATTTGGTACAACTTTGCACCATTGGTCTGATCATATCGATCTTCTAATTCCTTCCACAATTCTGTTGCATCATTCACATATTCCATGCTATCTGCAATTTCTTTGGACAATGAGTTCAAAATCCATGATGTTACCATATCATCTATCGAACCTTTTGAGAATCTGGATCTGGCCATTTACACTCTCCATTGATAAAACCTACTTTGATCTTCACAGAAAGTGCACGCAACACACTTCTTCTCCATGATCTATAACCAATGCCATTAAAAGGAACTGATACTAACATTGCACCGGGATTATCTGAGGGATGCATGTACAAAGGACTACTCAGATCCACATTGGATTGAGCATTACCAGTTGGCAAATCAGCTTCTAATTCACTAGATCGTTCGTTTTCATCTAAGATGCCATGACTGACTCGATTGAGCTAAGTATTGAAGGATCAAACTATCAACTTTGCAATTAAGATTCGTAATCGAAGAGGAATTGTGAATCGTACAAGTGAACCCCTAAATGACTCAGATTTGGATTTGCATGCGACAAAAACAAAAAAATAGTGAATTGATCGATCCAAAAAATAAAACTGCAATTACTGGAGAATAGATTCCAACCGGCTCTGATACCATATCAAATTATGAATATGCATCTGTGTGTGAGCTCGAATCAAGATCCAATGGAGATTCTATGGAAGGTTCTCAAAGCATGAGAGAAGCGAGATTGGAAAGAAGAAGGAAAAATGAAGAAGGAATATCAACTCCTTACTCTGTAAACACAGACTTATATACACGAGTATTGTAGCAAAAAAAGAAATTAACTACCTCTAACTAATGTACAACTGGACTAACCAACTGCCAGCTGGCAATTAACTAACCTAACAAACTAACTCTTAATAATTAACTAATTAACATCTTAATATTGTGAATAGGATCATGTCGCAATGTTTGACGAGCCAGTACAGATTGATATTCATTTAGACACTCGCCACTAAATTGAGCAGCCTCATCTAGTATGCCTTCTCATTTAGTACCGAGATGAGTGGCTTCATGCAACGCCATCAATTCCCATTAAATCTTGGCCTAGTTTCTTCAGAAAACATCCATTCTCTCCCTTAAAGTTGTTTAACACGTCTCACAAGGTAGATTTACATGTTTAAGTAAAGGATTTATGTTATGATTTATAAACTAACAGTGTAAACTTTTTTCACAAACACTACGTGTTACATATAATCTTAATTGTCTATAGTAAGTAGAGTTTAATTAATTTCGATGCAGCAATATTGTAGAAATATTTACATTATCATGTGTTGGCTTAAACGTTTATTACATGTATTGTTTTACAATAAACATTATTGATAACTCGAAAGACTAGTAACGCATGTTTAAATGATGCTGATAGTGCAACAAAATTTATACTATTATTGCAAATTACTTAAATTAAAAGCAAAATACATAAAATTCCCCCTACACTTGTATGAATAACTCGATTGAACAAACTGTACGAGTGTTCATCTACCCCTTTTTCTTATTTAGAGTGAAATTAATATCCCTTTATGTATATACAACGAGTTGCATGGTGGGAGGTGATTTACACTCTCCTTATAATTTCGCGACACCGTTGCCATGTCATCATTTAATTTTACTTTTACCTTTATTAATTTTTTTCTATTTTCATTCCATTTTTACTTTTTATGTAATCCCTTTCCCAAATATTCACTTCTCTGGTCACTGTGGCATTTCACAGTTCATACCAAAATCTTGAGTTTCATCTTGATTGAATAATGATAACGGAATTTGACAAAGATTCCAAGAGAAAGAAAGCTAGGGTGAGAGATGAATAAAAGAGACGACAAATAATAAAAAAACTTTCTCGAGGAGTTTTTCCACCCAATCTCTTTTAGGAAATTTTTTCGGCCAACTATGCTAAATTTGAATGAAAGTTGTATTCTTTTGGAAACCAAATCTTCGGTGATTGAGAAAAATCATAATTTATTATCTTTGAAACCTGAGCATTAGATAAAGAGACCGTAGAATTAGAAATTATGAGTACTAGGTAAAGATACATTGAAATGGTGGGTTTAAGAGTGTTTGTTATGGAGTCATAAAGAGAAATTAAATTGAGTGGTGAAGCAAAAATGTATAAAAAAAATATTGTATCTGTGATGAAAAAAAGTATTTTTGGAAGGGGAGGGGGGG
>ML262722.1:0-26517 GCA_005239495.1 Nicotiana undulata
TGCCCAAGCTTGGAGGCTCTCTAATGGAGGTTGAAGATGGATGAAATGAGAAAAACCCGAAATATTTGGAGTATTTAAGTGGGCTGCCAACAGGGGTTTCCGCACCTGCGACAATAGGACCACAGGTGCGGTCCCGCGCCTGCGAGAAGGTGGTCGCCCCTGCGGAAAAGGGCCTGGGACCCTGGGCTCGCGCCAGCGATGGCTTGGACCGCGCCTGCGGACTTGGGCAAGGGGGCTGGGGTCCGCTCCTGTGAGGCTGGGACCGCAGGGGCGGTCCCGCACCTATGGCTGGGCAACCGCACCTGCGGTCACACCAGCTGCTGTGCACCAGCAGTGGTTTTTGCTGGTTTTTGGCCTCGCACGGGGTCCGGGAGGCACCTGGGCCCACCCGAGCCCTCGTCCAAAAAAACAACAAGTCCCAAATCTTTAAACGGACTTGTCTCGAACTCACGGAACACTCAATACAATGCTAAAACTCAAATTCACTCTCCAAAACCCCTGAATTCCAAAACTTAAGGACTTGAAGTTCTAGAATTCACTTTAACGCGCCGTACAGGCCTAAACCACTCGGAATGACCTCAAATTTTGCAGATAAGTTATAAATGATACCACGGAACTATTCCCGGTCTCGGAATCTCATTCGGACCTCGGGAACATAACATCACTTTCCAAGTCGCATTTCAAATTCTTTAAAACCTCAAAACCTCATTTTTTATCCGAAACCACTCAATTCACGCCCGTTTTACACCAAATTTTACAGATAAGACAAATAATATATAATAAACCTGTTCCGGGCTCCGGAACCATAATACGGGCCCGGTAACACGGTTTTCACATAATTATTCACTTTCATATTCCTTTATTATTTTCAGAAAACAATTTCTTTTAAAAATTCATTTCTCGGGCTTGGGACCTCGGAATTCGATTCCGAGCATATGCCCAAGTCCCATATTTTCTTAGGGACCCTCCGGGACCGTCGAATCACGGGTCGGGGTCTGTTTACCAGAAATGTTGACCAAAGTCAACTATATTCATTTATTAATTATCAAAACTCATTTTCATCAAATTTTCACATAATAGCTTCCCGGCCACACGCCCGGCTGCGCACACATATCGAGGTAGGACTAACGGAGGCTCTCGGAGCCTCGAAACACAGATATAGCTTAAATTACCTAAGGTGACCTTTTGGGTCATCACACTCAAACACGTTCCAAACCTCAATTTTTGAACTTCAAGAATCATATTTTATTATTTGGCGATGAAATGCTCCCGGGTCATCCAAACCCCGTTCCGAACATACGCCTAAATCCGAAATCATCATATGAACCTATTGGAACCTTCAAATCCCGATTCAGAGGCCGTTTACTAAAAATGTTGACTGAAGTCAAACTTAAACTTTAAGACCAACCTTAAGGAACCAAGTGTTACTATTCCACCCCAAACCTTTCCAACTCTTGAACCAACCATCCCTGGCAATCATAAATCACTTAAAGCAAGCACGGGGAGTCTTATTTAGGGGCACGGGGTTCTAGAAAGTAAAACGAGCGGTCGGGCCGTTACATATTTTATTAATTTGGCCAAGATCATGTGTTAGTGCTCAAGTCCAAACATTTGGACTTATTTTCAAGAAGCGCAAGAAGTTCAAGAAGCTCTGATACCAAATTGATGTGATTCTTCGAATTAACAAATAACCAAGCGACCAGGATCAATATCTTGAAACAAAAATGTGGTTTTGTGCGCCAATTTCAAGAACGTATCTCAAGTCCTAGGACTTGAAATTTGATGATTCAAAAATGAGGTGAAAGATGACGATCTGAACTATAAGAATACTATTTACTCATTCAAAAAAATTAAATAATGCTGCTGCACCAGTTCAATGGAAGTTATGAATCGATGATATCAAAAGAACGAATTTGGATCAAGAAACGTGTTCTTTAAAGATCAAGAACTATCCAAGTTTCTAAAGTCACCACTTGGAATCAATTAAAATGATAAAGAAACACCACACATAATTGAAAACAAGATAAAGACTATCATCACCTTGCTTGGAACCAAAAACAAGGATAAAGAAAACAGAATAAAGAAAAACACTATATTGCAAATTAGGGTAAATCCGCCCCTGAGTATTTGAACCGATCATACACATAACAATACCTCTTGTTTTTTTTTAAATTGCTGTAAATGTAAATTTCACATTTTTCATATGCTAATTTTAATATTGACAAACATAAACTAACTTAATTGAGGACTTAAGTCAAAGAGAGAGAAAGATGGGGAGTTCTATTGTATGTTTCTTCTTTTAGGTGCTGAGTGCTTCCTTTTACGTACCCAAAAATAAAAGAGCAACTGGCTAGGAGTCTGCCTTTTCACATTTGCGTGAAATGCATATCATCTAGAATTGAAAAACTTCTTACTTACTCTTTTTATATTATTTATTTTGTCTCCATACGCACCATTTATCACTTATTCAAAAGGGAGAAATACACTTTCTGAGTTTCTAATATACTATCTCTCTCTCTCTCTTTTCTACAAAGAAAATTGTGGCATTGAGATTGACATGCTTTGTTATTGCTCAGCCTTTAATTTTAGGTCTTACTTACAAAAAAAATGATATCTCTCAGTTGTAATATATTCATTATCTAAAGCATTTTTAGCATATATTTAAAGTTAAGTTAATTCGTTGAAGATTCAAGTTATAAAAATGACTTAACAAAGTTATTTTTGTTTGTTTTATAACAAGAAATTGACTCATGTTTTAACTCATTATCCCACAAAATAATCCTTACACAAAAAGCACTAATTAATGACATAAATGATCCCTTAAGTGTGAGAGTCAGTCGAGCAGGTCTACCTCTAGGCCTTCAAAAACTCTCTCTCTTCTCTCTTATCGAAACTATCTCCTAACGGCTAATTTCTTAGCGTTTCTGGTCCACGCGCCTCTAGATAGAGCCGCCGGGAGGCCTCCAACCGGCGCGTCTGGAAGGGAATCAGCAAGATAAAGTAGATCACTCTCATATACAAGGAGAAATTACATGAAAAACTACTTATGCCGAAAAAATCTCAGTGACATCCAGTCCATCGACGACCAATCTCAAGCTTGAAAAGAAAAAGTGAAAGCTAGACACACTACACAAAACAATATTCCTGCGGTAATCTTCAAAGCTACTGATTATTATGGTATAAAGGCTGAGTCGTGCAAGTTCACAATTGTAGGCCGATTTCTAAAACCCCGTCCCCAAATCGATAGAATTAGGTCAAGATTCAAGGAAATTGTTCCTCTTAAGGGGTCAGTGAGAATTGGGGTTTTGATAACCACAATGTGTTCATTGACTTATTTAGTGAGGAAGATTGGAAAAGTGGTATGGTTTAAAAGGGTCATTGAAATTTATGGTATGCAAATGTGGCCCCAAAAATGGTCGCCAGACTTTAAACCGGAAGAAGACTTACCTGTCGCGACGGCATGGGTTCTATTGCCGAGATTATTATTCCATATGCATGACTGGAACTATGTCAAACAACTTCTGAGTGCAGTCGGAACCCCTCTTGCTTTGGATGCTGCCACAATGGGAAGAACTAGGCCAAGCATGGCGAAAATTAGAGTCGAAGTGGATCTGCTAAAGCCACTTCCTCAAAGTGTATTTATCGGCCAAGAATATGAAGATTCACCCATCGAAGGTTACACTCAGAAATTGGAATATGAAGGAGTCCCCAAGTATTGCAAGCATTACAAGAAAATTAGTCGTCCGCAGGCCTTGGCGTCACCTCCTATTTTCTTTGTATTTTTTTCTAGTTGTTTCAGAAACAGATGTACTTATTTCATTCAGACTTTTATGTGTATTACTCTTAGACCGTCCGTGAGTTGTGACTTCAACATTTTGGGATTTGGTTGTTTTGGAATTTCGTAAAAATAGTGTATTGAGTTATATATATACCTTGCTTCATTTTGTACTTTTATTTATGCAAATATTGTATTTCACCTATTTTCGACTAATAATAAAGGGATAAAGTAAATTAAGCATTCACGTTGGCTTGCCTATCGGATTCAACATTAGGCGTCATCACAGTCCCGGCGGTGGAAAATTCGGATCGTGACAAGAAGAGAGGAAAAGAATTCTGCAGCAAAGCAATATGAGTTTTGAAAACAATCCATGGAACACAACATATTGAGCCCTACTACAAAAAACACCATCTCCCAACATAATCAAAACGATGAGAGCATCAACAAAAGTCATAACGAGAAGCAGATTGAGAATAACGATACTAGGAAGGTGCAACATCAAAACAATAACATTGATAATATACAGAAAGACAAAATTGAAGGGATAATAGGTCATGAACAAAATGGTAACTCTAGCTCGTCTACAGTCCTGACTGAGATGCGGAATCTACCAGGCCTCCAACTTGTTGTGGATTTATATGAAAATAAAAAAGAAAATAAAATCCCAAATCATGAAGAAGTTAGTTCTGGAAGCAGTCAAAGTGTTGAGCAGTTGAACACTCAACAAGAGGAGAGTAAAGATGGTCAGAATTCTTTCTCCATTATGGTTCATCAACAACAAAACAACAGAAGAGGAAGAAGTGCAAGGAAAAATGGCAAGAGAATCATGAATAGAACCAATCCTTCAGTATGGAGGAATCAAAAGGAACACAACCCCCCAAATGATCTTAATGATTAGTGATATTTTCTGGAACATTACGGGAGTCAAATCCAAAAAGCCATTCACATGCTTAAGAAACGTATTAACATCAACAACTCACAATATGTGGCAATCTTTGAACCTTTTGTCTCTAACGACAAACTGGAAGGGTATATAAAGTTCTTGGGTTTCCAACATTGTAGCAGCAATAATATTGGTCAAATTTGGTGTTTCTGGAATTCTTACAATAATACTACAGTCACTACGATCAGTGAGCAACATATCACTATCCACTTTCAAAATGCTTTTAGTCAGAAAGGCATAAATATTTCTGATGTTTATGCTAAATGTAAATCCATAGAAAGAAAGGACTTATGGCAAGCTCTGGAGCTAGATAGTATGGTGATAGATGCCTCTTGGTGTGTGGGAGGGGACTTCAACATTATCATGGATCCTACGGAGAAACTAGGGGGTAATCCTCACAGAATGTATAGAAGTTTGGAGTTCCAATATTGTATCAACACATGTGGTCTCATTGACATTGGTTACAATGGTTTTAATTATACTTTGTGCAACAGAAGACCAGGGAAGAGAATTTGGAAGAGGCTTAATAGAGTTTTTGTTAATGATCTTTGGGATCAATTATTTCAAAGATCCTCTGTTAGTCATCTGGCTAGGAATGGTTCTGACCACAGATCACTCCTTATGAAGAACCCGAGCAACACCAACCATCATATTTTCTATTTTAGATTTCTAAACTGCTGGGTTAATATTGAGGGATTATTTGATATGGTTAGGGAATCTTGGAGTTCTGATGTGTCAGGGAATCCTACGTGGATCCTTCAAAGTAAACTCAAAACTCTTAGTAAAAGACTGTCCCAATGGTCTAGAAAAGAAATTGGTGATATTAATGATACAGTTTCCAAATGGGAAGATGAAATTCAGGAGCTAGAGGATAATGACATAGATGACAACTATGAAAAGAGTAGAGAAGATGTCAATAGGGCCCATGCCTAGTATGTCAGATGACTTAGCCTTCAAGAATCAATGCTCAAACAAAAATCTCAGATAAAGTGGTTTGAAGAAGGGGATAATAATACCAATTACTTTCACTCCATCCTTAGAGAAAAGAGAAGAAGGCAACAAATAAATCGTATCAAGAATAGCAGAGGAAATTGGATTAAGGGTGATGATAAGATAGCCAACACAGCTGTGAGACATTTCCAAAACTTCTTTAATCTCCCCCCTCCCACTATTAACAACTCTATCCTAGATTGTATTCCTCTTTGTGTTTCAAGTGAAGATAAAAGTATGCTCAGCAAGGTGCCAGATAAAGTTGAAATCAAGGAGGCAGTTTTTAGTCTTAGCCCTCATAGAACAACAGGTACAGACGGCTTCAATGGCACTTTCTTTCAGAGTTGTTGGAACATCATTGATAAGGAGGTTGTCACGACCCAAATTCCTACTCAGGTCGTGATGGCGCCCAACACCGGAGTCAGGCAAGCAACACTAGTCCACTACCGAAGTTACTTCACTTAGTTGGATATTTAAGTACTTGTCAAATTTGAAGTTAGGAAATCATTTAAAGAAAACAGTCAAGTGATGCAACTTGATTAAATGAAACCCAAAAGATCGTTTACCAACATATACAGTATAGCAAAATCCTAGGAAAACCAACTACGTGTGCCAAGACCTAGTGTCACAAGTCCACAGGCGACTAGTGGAATATACAAAATAGATGTACAACTGTCGGAAAGGGGTAGACAGAAATATCCAAAAATAATAGAAACTCCACAGTGCTGCTGAGGAACGCCAGGAAGAGCAGCTCACCGCGTAGTCTAATTCAGATAGTATCCTCAAGACTGCGCCCCAGTATGATAACCAGATATACCTGCCTCAGAACCTGTACAATTAAGTACAAAAGCGTAGCATGAGTACATATAAACAAATATGTACCCAGTGAGTATCCCGTCTAAACTCGAAGAAGTAGTGACGAGAGGTAGACGTGATACTTACTAGGGTCAATAACCAATAATATGATTGAATAAATCTAGACAGGAAGAGTAGTCATGAAAATCAGTAAGGCATGGAGTATCATTTATATAAAACTGCAATTTATTCTCATGAGTCAAATAGTAATTATCACAAAAGTCTCAAGTTCCCCTTACACGTGGAGTAATTTATTTAATAATAACAAGACTCTCAGTCAAATACATATCACATAATATGCTGAAGCGTACGACCGAAGCGACGCGAAAATAAATGTGCACTGCCGAGGGTCGAGCGACACGAACCATGGATGCATCCATTACCCCACTCGCAAATCGATCATGCGACACGGTTGACATAAATACAGGGCTACCCCTCTCGCGAATCATACATACGACACGGGTGCTCGTAGACATACACAAATCATTAGGAACTTCAGGAATTTATCATGGATTATACTTGAAATCAGAGATTTAAACACTTAAACTTACACATAACTTCCTAATATCCTCATATCAATCTCAAAGATAATAAGCAACTAGAAAACACATGTAAAGGTACAGGTAAGTCACATAAAGGCATGCTTGTGAAATCCTAAATACTACCCGACACAACAGAGTAGTAGCTACGCACGGACTCTCGTCACTTTGCGCGTATGTAGCCCTTGCAAATAAGGACAATTCAATCATTTACATTTACCTATGGGGACAATTCCATCTTACAAGGGTTGGAAAGGAGACTCACCTCGCGTAGAATCTACTTCCCGGGTCAAGAACGCGCCCGAAACTCCAAACTTTACACCCGAGGACTCGAAACTAGTCAAATGATATATAAATATGTCAATGCATCCTCAAAGTATGGAAATTCTCCTACTTATTTAGTAAATTCACTATTCTTGAAGAAATCCCAAAATACACCCCCAGGACCACATGCTTGGATTCCGGAAATTTTCGAAGATAACACTCACCCATAGCCTAAGGATCATTAATATATAGTTTTTGTATGATTTCATGGTAGAAACGTGGTGAAAATTCCCTAAAGTTGATCAACCCTAGGTTTTCACTCTAACCCCTTTGGTTTCCACTAATTAGATGTTAATCTACCTAAGTTTTGGTGTGATAATCTAACATTTAAATGAAAATGACTTACCTCTTAGTAGCTAGGCTGAATACCCTCTTAAAAGCCCTAAAAATTGCCAATGGAGGAGAAGAAATGGTGAAAAATGGCCAAATCCCGTATTAAATGAGACCACTTCCATTCAGTGATCTCGCACCTGCGGCTCGAGGACCGCACCTGCGGTCTCGCACCTGCGGAAGGGGCCTAGGAGGCCTGGGGCCGCACCTGCGGAGGAAGTCCCGCACCAGCGGGTCCGCTCCTGCGGAAGGAGGCCCGCACCTGCGGTTTTGGACCAACTCCCTTGGGGTCGCACCTGTGGAGCCTTGACTGCAGGGGAGGTCACGTACCTGCGACCTGGGCAACCGCACCTGCGGTCACACTAGATCTGGTGCACCAGCAGTTGAAGCTGCTGGGTTTTGGCTCCGTTTGGTGTCCGAGAGGCATCTGGGCCCACCCGAGACCCCGTGCAACTATAACAAAAAGTCCTAAATCATATTACGGACTCGCTCGAGCCTTCGGAACACCCAAAACAATGCTAAAACTCAAAATCACACCTCAAAACCCCTAGAAGCAAACTTAAGAATTTCTAAGTTCTTGAATTCGCTTTCAATGCGCCGAACCAACCTATACTACTCAGAATGACACCAAAATTTGCGAGCAAGTCATGAATGACATAACGGAACTATTCCTGGTCTCGGAATTCCGTTTGGACCTCGATAACACAAAAACATATTCCAACCCAAATTATCAACTTAAGGAAACACTACTTTCGCTATTTGGTGTCGAAACGCTCCCAGATCATCCTAAACCCATTCCGGACATACGTACAAGTCTGAAATCATCATACGAAGCTACTGGAATCATTGAAACTCGATTCCGAGGTCGTTTACTCAAAATATTGACCGAAGTCAAACATGGCCTCAAAAGCCAACCTCAAGGAACTAAGTGTTCCTATACCATCCTAAACACTTCCGAATCTCGAACCGCCCGTCCCTGCAAGTCGCAAATAATGATAAGCCGCTACGAGAAGTATTATTTGGGGGAACGACGTCCGAATACGCAAAACAACCGGTTGGGGTATTACAGAGGTCAATGCCTTTGTGAAGGAGTTCTTCAAAGGAAAAGGTTTGACCAAATTCTATTCTCATACTTGTTTAGCTCTAATCGCTAAAATATACAATCTTCCACTTTCTCTGATTTTAGACCCATTAGCTTATCTAACTTTACTAACAAGATTATCTCCAAAATTGTGTCTCTTAGAGTTAACAATTTATTTCGTAAAATAGTTTCCCCAATCAAAGTGGCTTTGTTAAGGATAGGCTCATCTCTGAGAATGTCTTGTTAGCTCAGGAAATTATTCAGAATATTTCTCAAAACAATCATGGGGGTAATGTTCTTATTAAATTAGATATGGCTAAAGCGTATGATAAAATAGACTGGGAATTCTTATATGATGTGCTTAGAAAGTCTGTTTTTTTTCAAATAATTGGATTGAGTTGGTTCACAATCTCATCTCGAATGTATGGTACTCAGTTATAATTAATGGTATGAGACATGGATTCTTCTCCTCCTCTCAAGGGCTTAAGCAAGGGGACCCTCTTTCCCCTACTCTCTTTATTATTGCTACTGAAGTGTTATCTAGATCTCTTAACTCATTATATAGGAACCCTAATTTCACCCCTTTTCTCCATGTCCCATAATATCCGAAAGAACAACCACCTTGATTATGCTGATGACATTGTAATCTTCTGTAGTGGTAGTTCTAAGTCTATCAGATTGGTTATGGATGTTATAGACAAATATGAAAGAAGCTCTGGTCAGATGGTTAATAGGGACAAAAGCTACTTCTTAACTGCCCCTAACACAGCTGCCACTAGGATTAACAGGATTAGAAAATGCTCTGGCTTTATGGACAAAAAATTCCCTTTTACTTATCTAGGTTGTCTTCTGTATGTGGGTAGGAAGAAAGTTGTCTATTTTGATAACATGATTAGCAAAATTGTAAAAAGGCTTAACGACTGGCAAGGCAAAATGCTTTCCCATGGGGGAAAGGTTACTCATATTAAAAGTGTCCTTCAATCCATTCCTGTATACACTCTTTCTGCTATGACTCCTCCCAAGGGAGTTTTTAAGTTAATTGAGAAACATTTTGCTAATTGTTTTTGGGGACCCTCTGAGGATCATAAAAAATATCATTGGAGATCTTGGAATCATCTTGCCCTTCATTTTGATGATGGAGGCATTGGCATTAGGAAGTTGGAAGACATTAGTAACATGCTAGCTATGAAAAGATGGTGGAGGATAAGGTCCACATCATCTATTTGGTCTACCTTCATTAGCAAAAAATATTGTGTAAGATCTCATTGTGTCTCTAAAAAGATTGCACCAGGTAACTCCTATGCTTGGAGTCATGTTCTCAAAATGAGAGATATTGCAGAAAATCATATTGTGTGGCAGGTTAACTCAGGCTCTAGTAACATCTGGTGGGATAATTGGTCCCTTAAGGGCCCTTTGGCAAAACAACTCCCTGATACTCCAAAGAACTCCAAATTACTGGTAAAGGATTTCATCTCTGATTGTCAATGGAATATAAACAAATTGAAGGAGCTCCTACCAGATCAACTGGTCAATCAAATCCAAACTATTCCTATTTGCAATCAAAACAAGGAAGACAAATTTTTTTTGGCTCTATCGGAAAATTGCAAGTTCACAAACAATAGTGCTTGGAATCTGGTAAGAAATGCTAACCCAAAAGTTCAATTCATTGATAAGATACGGAAATCTGCTATTCCTTTTAAAATGTCCTTTTTGATGTGGAGATTATGGCATAGAAAACACCCCTTTGATGATGTAATTACTAAATTTGGCAGACAAATAGTTTCCAGATATAACTGCTGCACTAATCCAAACTCCAATAATATTAATCATGTTTTTGTGGAGAGCCAAAGTGCTAGTTACATTAAGAATCTCTTTGGAAACGCCCTTGGTATCCACCACCACCCTTACAGTATTAGATATATCATTAACCAATGGTGGACTTCAAAGGCTTCCAGTGAAGTTCACACACTAGTTTTAAACATTACCCCAATTATTATTTGTTGGTTTTTTTTGGAAGGAATTTTGTGCCTGCAGGTATGGAGAACAAACAAATTTCAACAGGTATAGGTTTGATCAGCAGATAACTTGGAGCATAGTAACAACGATCAACAAAGCTTATCCTAATAGTGGCCTAAAGCTCCCTTGGATTTCTTTCATTGATACACTCGCAAGGCTACGACCTGGGTACAAAAGTGTCGTGGTTCATGGCTCAAACCAGAAATGAATTGGGTTTAATTAAATACTGAAGGGAGCTTTATTCAGAGGGAAGGAAAGGCAAGTCTAGGAGGTGTGGTTAGAGATGAAGATGGAAATATTATGTCACGACCCAAAATCTATGGGTTGTGATGGCGCAGGACACACTGTCAGGCAAGCCAATCCCTGAACTAGTTCAAACAACTTCCTGCTTAACATTTTTAAAATCATGCCTTTTTCTGCATTTATAATCAAATAATAAAACAAATGCTCGTAAACTAAATACGACGGAAAATCTACCTAATGCAGTACAAGAAATACCAAGACCTCCCCAGAACCTGGTGGAACAAGTACATGAGCAATTTCTAAGAATTTATACAATTATACAACTCTTGTCCGAGAATTTAAATTGGACAAAGGTAATAAAGACAAAAGCGTAGGGACATAGAAGGGAGACTCTGCCAGCTGCGGAACGCCACCGGAACAATGCAACCTGAGTAAGTCTCCGAATCAATCACTGCACTATGAGGGTACCTGTGCAACAAAATGCGTAGAAAGTGTAGCATGAGTACATATACATATATGTACCTAGTGAGTATCCCGCCTAACCTCGAAGAAGTAGTGACGAGAGGTCGACTTGACACTCACTAAGGTCCAACAGTATGATACAACAATGATAAAACAATTAAAAGCAGAAGACATGTAAGACAGTGAGCAGCAATTTTGTATAAAGCACAAAAATCCAAGTAAATACTGCAACAATAACAATGGCCACTTTCTTTCCCCTAAATATCCAATACAAGTCAATATCCATAAAACAATGCCAATTAGTCATGCGCACACATTAATAAGACAACCGGCCGGAGTCATAAGGAAAAATAGCTATGCACTGCTGGGGATCGACCGGCCCGTCCCAAAAGTGCATGCTCACCAAAATCATGAGGAGAAATAACTATGCACTGCCGGGGATAGACCGGCCCGTTCCAAAAGTTCATGCTTACCATAATCATAAGGAGAAATAGCTATGCACTGCTGGGGATCGACCGACCCGCTCCCATGAGAGTTGGGGAAATCACACATTGCTCGCGAAATGTAAATTGCGAAGCGGTCACATGCACACACAATAACATATAAAACTTACTTTACATAACAGATTCCTTTCAATTCGACAATTTCCATAAAGTCTCAGAGAAAAGCAATATCACGCAAAAATCATGAGTTCATAGCATATATGTCATTTGCAAGAAAGAGTATAAGGCATGTTGTGGCCCTAAAATTTCACGACAATGGCACAATTCCTTTTTATATTACTTTTCATAAAATAATTTTTTCCATTATTTAAATTCCATAAATGTCAGAGGAACAAAGCTACACATATAATCACAGCTCATAGCATATAATTCATTACAAGTAGAAAACAGAGTATGATGTGGGGCCTAGCTACCCGGACATAACAATCATAGCCGCTACGCACGGACTCTCGTCACTTGGTGCGTACGTAGCCCCCACAAATAATTACACACAATAAATAGAACGCCTATGGGGACAATTCCCTCTTACAAGGTTAGAAAGGAGACTCACCTCGTGTCTAATCCATCCCTCGGACCACAAATGCGCCCGAAACTCCGAACTCTAGATCCGAGGACTCGCAACTAGCCAAAAGGTGTAAAATAATATCAATGCATGCACAATGTGGGAAATTATCCTAGTTATTCAATAAAATCGCTATTCTTGAAGAATTCTCAAATTCCAACCCCAGGTCCGCATGTTCAAATTCCGAAAATTCACAAAGGGATCACTCACCCATAGCCTAAGGATCATTAATGTGTGATTTCTACTTGAATTCATAGCATCAAGTGGGTAGTTCATCATTTTCTTTAAGAACCCTAGGTTACTACCCCCAAATCTTGATTCTTGATGTTTTTAGTAGTTAACTCTAGTTGAATTCTATGTATAAATTAGAGAAATAGAGAGGAAATACTTACATTTGCAATAGATAGGTCGTGGGTTATCCCCCTTCAAGCTTCAAGGCCTCTAATGGAGTTGTAAAATGAAAAGGATGAAGGAAATCCCGTGTTTAAATGAAAAAAATACACTTCCTGGCCTACAAGGGTTCTGCACCTGCGGCTCGAGTACCGCACCTACGGTCTCGCACCTGTGAGCTGGGGATCGCACCTGCGGAATTGGGCAGGAGGGGCTGGGGTCGCACCTACGGAGCTGGAGACCGCACCTGCATTTCCGCTCATGCGGAAAAGAAACCGCACCTGCGGAACCTTCGCACCTGTGAGGCTGGGACCGCAGGAGCGGTCCCGCACCTGCGGCTGGGCAACCACACCTGCGGTCACACTAGATCAGGTGCACCGGCTGCATTTTCAGTTGACTTTTTGCCTCATGTGGTGTACGGGAGGCACCTGGGCCCACCCGAGGCCCCGTCCAAGTATACCAACAAGTCCTAACTCATAATACAGACTCGCTCGAGCCTTCGGAACACCCAAAACAACGCTAAATCTCAAGATCACCCCTCAAAACCCCTAGGATCAACTTTAAGGATTTCTAAGTTCTTGATTTCTATAACAATGCGCCGGACTGACCTATACTACTCGGAATGACCCCAAATTGTGCAGACAAGTCATAAATGACATAACGGAACTATTCCCGGTCTCGAAATTACATTCGGACCTTTATAACATAAAATCACGTTCCAAACCAAATTTCAAACTTAAGGAAATCCTTATTTCTATATCGGGTGCCGAAACGCTCCCGGGTTATCGAAAACCCATTCCGAGCATACGCTCAAGTCCGAAATCATCATACGGAGCTACTGACACTGTCGGAATTCGATTTCGAGGTCGTTTGCTCAATATGTTGATCGAAGTCAAACTTGGCCAAATAGGCCAACCTTAAGGAACCAAGTGTTCCTATACTGCTCAAAGCACTACCAAATCCTGAACCACCAGTCCCCGCAAGTCACAAATCACAAGAAGCCGCTATGGGAAGACTTATATAGGGGAACGAGGTCCGATAACGCAGAACGATCAGTCGGGTCGTTACATTCTCCCCCACTTAAACAGACGTTCGTCCTCGAACGTGCCAAGAGCTCCTCTTGAGACATCTGAAATATCTGACCAACACCTCGTGCACCTGCCCGTGCTGCCACAACCCATTTGAACACATAAGCCTTGATAAACTCTGAAGATAACCTTCTTTACCCACACATCAAATTCGGAACTTAATTCCAACACTGGAAATCCTCTGCCAGGTTTGCCCTAATACATGAACACTGAATCAACGACTACACGAGGCACCAGAACACACTGCGTACCTTTGCTGAATCAGCACCATACACCGCATGACCCATTAACAATATCTAACCACAATGACGCTCCCTGAACCTTAATAGCCAAAATTCTACGAATCTGATGCTCTCAATGCACCTTATAGGATATATTCATACATCCTGCTATAATGCTGACGATACTACCACAACGAAGGAGATGTGTAGAGATTCCTAACCAACTGCAGAGTTAATCCAAACATTGAAATCTTTCCTCTTTACTTAGATCATCATCTCATTATGAACCAAACACTGGTATTTGACCTGTAATATGCTTCACATAATCTTAACACACCGATCCCAGATTCATAGACCTCGTCTCACTCAGTATGAATTGTTCAAACAACCAATCACCCCAGACATGACCGACAGTCCCACACGATGCCACAATGCGCCAATAGGCCGCACTTCGAATATGATACACAAGGAAATGACTCAAGAAGGGACTACTCAACTCACGCAACAATATGAACCTTCCTCGGAAAAATAGGAAGTAAAACACAAGAAAAATAAATATAGGAACCTTACTCACGTCACATTGTTGCGGCGTGCAACCCGATCCAAATAACATACCTGTGGCGGCGTGCCACCCGTTCCCGTCATAAAATTTACATAAAGAGATAAACACGGAGCTGAATTGCTCATTATTACAAATTACCGAATACTGGTCACAAGCACGCTAAGTGCATAATACCATTCTGAGGAGACTGATAGAGCCATATGCTACAAAAATCCATCACGACTGAGGTGCGATATATAACCTGAATCTCAAGAGCCACTCTGTTCACATAACCACATCACTACGCGGAATCTCAACACATAAGAAATTACAAATCCGTTTCACCACTCACACGACACTATCACAATATATATGAATCAACGAAGACGAATCAACATCTGATATTCCAACACCTCTCCTCTGCGGAGCGCTATATTAAAATGAACACACCTGACTCGCATGAGCCCAAAAATATCGTTTAAATTCATTCATACACCTCAAGTCGATTCTGCTCGCACTGAACTAGGCTGATAGCCTTACCTGGGTCTAAAACAACCCACTTCCTTTCATAACAAACAAGAACAACCATCATAGCCGGGACGAACACCCCACAATCCACAACCAACTGAACCGAACGCCTTCAAGGCATAAATTCTCAAATAAGCAGTGTTGCCCTTCCTTATACTTGGTCTAAATCTCCAACCAATCAGGTGACTACATGTCACTCTTATACAATCTTTCGGGGTCACGCTTCCACGACCTTCCACGCAAGGTAACAAGTTTGCACATCCATACCACCGATCACACTAACGTTGCAAGATAAATCAAGAAACCATAACCAGGATGCAAAGCCTCTTTCCTCAAACACCGATCTCAAGTGACACAGAAGACAATACCAGCTTACTCTAAACACTCAAATACTTGCCCTTGCTCCTCCGAGCTCCTGACATCCTTGTTAAGACCGAACCGCGATCTCGATTCTTACCTCCAATTCCACACCGACAGCTGGTCCCAACATGCCGATATGGAATATCGTAGGAATTTTCTCGAAATTCCTGAACCACTGATAGGGTGAACACTTTATCATATAGAAAACCTTTACTTACCTCAATTCACGAGGATCACAACAACACACGAGCGAATTCTCAAAATCACAATACATGCAAATTCCTTAAGTAGTGGTCTGAACCATCATACACCATCCGGGATCCGCCTACACCTGACATGCCATAGCACTTGAATGCTTCCAATGAAACTTATTACAACGGCCAACATGCCCCACACACATCTGCACAAACCATACACATACTCAATCATACAGAAGGGACTAATCACTGCCGTACATGTGCCATTTGAACCATGGCTAATCAAATCCATCGTTCTTTTAATCACCTACAGGTGCTTCAGAAATAACAACAACTTCCTTTACCTCATAGTAACTCAACCCTCACTCTTCTCGAGTGACCCTGATTCACGAGACAGTGCTGCCTAAACCCCGCAGCTCGTCTCATCCCCCTCCAATGACCATCTCCACAATCCGGAGTCTATTCTCTTACTCCTTCCATACTATCCTGCATGCTGAAAGTAACAGAGAACGCTTCAATCATCTTTCCCTTCTCTCAGGAATTATGATGCAAAAGCTCGATTCTTAATCATATTACTGCTTGAAATCTTTAAACACCGCATCCCAAAGCCTCCGAATTTACTAGGATCACTGCTGCGAGTCACCCACTTTGACTGGCCCCGATTACAATCATCTCCAAGGCTCTTCTAGCACCTGAACACCCTCTCAATGGAATACGTGACTGAGTCATTGCCCTCACAACTTGCCGATATGCCGATGAATCTGCAACCCTATTAGAACATGATCCTACAACCCAACTGCAAGAGGTGGGACTCCCCCACTCAGCCCGAAGATACTCCTTACCTCACTCTAGACCCATGCTGGAATCCTTCCTCCCTTGCTAGCATGATCTTGCTCAACCAATCCGTCAGCCCTTCCGAATTTTTCCTATTAGCATTCCCCAAATACCCAAACATCCCTAGCATCATTCGCCCATTCTGCCTCCTAACGAATCGCCGCTATGATTCTTTACAGAGAACTACTAACCATACCACCGCTATCCTATACCCAGAAATACCCGCTAACCTATACCCAGAAATACCTGCTAACCTATTCTTAGAAATACCCACTAACCTATTCCCAGAAATACCTGCTAACCCATACCCAGAAATACCTGCTAACCTATACCTAGAAATAACCCACCTGCAGAAATCACCAACTGATACCGTCCAACAATACTGCGCTACACACCCTCTACGACATCAACACCCCATCCTACGCCTGTTCTCTTTTACCAACTTTACCAGTCCGTCCGCTCCTCAGGGACATCTACTGAATGCGCTACGATATCCTCAAATTCACCTGCCATATCACATCCTTGCTCATCCCTAATAATCTCATCTTTGTTGCATCCAGCCTTCCGCCGAATAACCAACATTTCAGCTTAAGCTCATGGACCTAATCATCGTCCGCAAAAATTCTCAAATCACTCCAACTTCTCCTCAAGATAGGCAGCCGTCCTACCACTGAACTCATATGCTACGCTGCCACTCTCCCACTTTAGTTAAACTCATTCCCTTTGGCACTACCTGACTTCCTTCTCTTATGCCTTCTCACATGGCTTCCTTTATCGCCTGCTTCTCAATTGCGGCCTCCATTCAACATAATTCTATGTGGCTCTTAAACCAGCCGATCACCACAACTTTAAATCTTTTCGAAGATCATCTTTCTCGAGTCGCCTTCATTAGAAGCTCTCATTCCATACTTTAAGCACCACACACAACGGTCTATGACAGCCGCTTCTTAAGTACTTCTTCGCAGTACTCTGACCCCATTCCATCAAAGAAACCGTAGCACCGACAAACGTAACACATTCCATTCGATCAAATGGCGATACCACATCACATGTGAATATTCCACCTTTCTCAATAACACCAAGCTTCGTTACTTTATCAACCCAAATCGGACCGTTCATAATCCAAATGCCTTTCCTCTACCAGAGCTAAAATACTGAAATCTCGAAACCACACTCTGAGAAGACCTCCCTTCAAACCATTCATAACCCAAACATATGGGCCAACATTCTATCAACATACCAACACCGCACGATAACCAATCGAAAACACCATAACAATCTGAGCACAGTCTCAAAGTCCTCAGGAACACAACTACTGAACTGAAGCAACATAATATTCTTCTTGCAGGGCAACAATAACAACCCCAAACGACTACACACGGAAGACTTCACGCACCATATCTGGGGTATCATCACAACTCCTCAAATTCCCGATTCATAACAAGCGCTTCGCGACGCGTAAGATAGAGTAGGAAAAAACATAGGCATAAGCCTTAATGGAATCAAATCGCGCGATGAGGAATCAAGAAAAGAAGTACTCCTACAGCCCTGTAGGCTCTCGAAGATAAGTACAGACGTCTCCGTACCGATCCGAAAGACTCTACTAGACTTGCTCATGACTCGTGAAACCTAAGGGAACCTAGTGCTCTGATACCACGTTGTCACGACCCAAAATCTATGGGTTGTGATGGCGCCGGACACACTGTCAGGCAAGCCAATCCCTGAACTAGTTCAAACAACTTCCTGCTTAACATTTTTAAAATCATACCTTTTTCTGCATTTATAATCAAATAATAAAACAAATGCTCGTAACCTAAATACGGCGGAAAATCCACCTAATGCAGTAAAAGAAATACCAAGACCTCCCCAGAACCCGGTGGAACAAGTACATGAGCAATTTCTAAGAATTTATACAATTATACAACTCTTGTCCGAGAATTTAAATTGGACAAAGGTAATAAAGACAAAAGCGTAGGGACATAGAAGGGAGACTCTGCCAGCTGCGGAACGCCACCGGAACAATGCAACCTGAGTAAGTCTCCGAATCAATCACTGCACTATAAGGGTACCTATGTAACAAAATGCACAGAAAGTGTAGCTTGAGTACATATACATATATGTACCCAGTGAGTATCCCGCCTAACCTCGAAGAAGTAGTGACGAGAGGTCGACTTGACACTCACTAAGGTCCAACAGTATGATACAACAATGATAAAACAATTAAAAGCAGAAGACATGTAAGACAATGAGCAAATTGTATAAAGCACAAAAATCCAAGTAAATATTGGAACAATAAAAATGGGTACTTTCTTTCCCCCAAATATCCAATACAAGTCAATATCCATAAAAAAAGGCCAATTAAGCATGCGCACATATGAATAAGACAACCGGCCAGAGTAATAAGGAAAAATAGCTATGCACTGCCGGGGATCGACTAGCCCGTCCCAAAAGTGCATGCTCACCAAAATCATGAGGAGAAATAGCTATGCACTGCCGGGGAACCGACCCGTCCCAAAATTGCATGCTTACCATCATCATAAGGAGAAATAGCTATGCACTGTCGGGGATCGTCCGGCCCGCTCCCATGAGAGTGGGGCAAATCACACATCGCTCGTGGAATGTAAATTGCGAAGCGGTCACATGCACACACAATAACATATAAAACTGACTATACATAACAAATTCCTTTCAATTCCACAATTTCCATAAAGTCTCAGGGAAAAGCAATATCACGCAAAATTCATGAGTTCATAGCATATATGTCATTTGCAAGAAAGAGTATAAGGCACGCTGTGGCCCTAAAATTTTACGACAATGGCACAATTCCTTTTTATATTACTTTTCATAAAATAATTTCTTTTCCATTATTTAAATTCCATAAATGTCAGAGGAACAAAAACTACACATATAATCAGAGCTCATAGCATATAATTCATTATGAGTAGATAACAGAGCATGATGTGGGGCCTAGCTACCCGAACATAACAATCATAGGCTCTACACACGAACTCTCGTCACTTGGTACGTACGTAGCCCCCACAAAAATTTACGCACAACACATAGAACACCTATGGGGAAAATTCCCTCTTACAAGGTTAGAAAGGAGACTCACCTCGTGTAGAATCTATCCCTCGGACCACAAATGCGCCCGAAACTCCGAACTCTACACCCGGGACTCGCAACTAGCCAAAAGATCAATGCATGCAAAATGTGGGAAATTATCCTAGTTATTCAATAAAATCGCTATTCTTGAAGAATTCTCAAATTCCAACCCCAGGTCCGCATGTTCAAATTCCGAAAATTCACGAAGGGATCACTCACCCATAGCCTAAGGATCATTAATGTGTGATTTCTACTTGAATTAGCATCAAGTGGGTAGTTAATCATTTTCTTTAAGAACCCTAGGTTACTACCCCCAAATCTTGATTCTTGATGTTTTTAGTAGTTAACTCTAGTTGAATTCTATGTATAAATTAGAGAAATAGAGAGGAATTACTTACCTTAGCAATAGATAGGTTGTGGGTTATCCCCCTCAAGCTTAAAGGCCTCTAATGGAGTTGTAAAATGAAAAGGATGAAGTAAATCCCGTGTTTAAATGAAAAAAATACACTGCCTGGCCTACAAGGGTTCCGCACCTGCGGCTCGAGGACCGCACCTGCGAGCTGGGGCTCGCACTTGCGGAAATGGCAGAAGGGGCTGGGGTCGCACCTGCAAAGCTGGAGACCGCACCTGCGGTTCCGCTCTTACAAAAAAGGAACCGCCCCTGCGGAACCTTCGCACCTGCGAGGCTAGGACCGCAGGAGCGGTCCCGCATCTATGGCTGGGCAACCGCACCTGCGGTCACACCAGATCAGGTGCACCAGCTGCATTTTCAGCTGGTTTTTGGCCTCGTGTGGTGTCCTGGAGGCACCTGGGCCCACCCGAGCCCCCATCAAAATATACCAACAATTCCTAACGCATAATATGGACTCGCTCGAGCCTTCGGAACATGCAAAACAACGCTAAATCTCAAGATCACCCCTCAAAACCCCTAGGATCAAACTTAAGGATTTCTAAGTTCTTGATTTTTATAACAACGCGCCGGACCGACCTATACTACTCGGAATGACCCCAAATTTTGCAGACAAGTCATAAATGACATAACAGAACTATTCCCGGTCTCGGAATTACATTCGGGCCTTGTTAACATAAAATCATGTTCCAAATACGCTCAAGTCCAAAATCATCATACGGAGCTACTAACACTTTCGGAATTTGATTCCGAGGTCGTTTGCTCAAAATGTTGACCGAAGTCAAAATTGGCCAAATAGGCCAACCTTAAGGAACCAAGTGTTCCTATACTGCTCAAAGCACTACCAAATCCTGAACCACTAGTCCCCGCAAGTCACAAATCACAAAAAGCCGCTATGGGAAGTTTTATATAGGGTAACGGGGTCCGATAACGCAGAACGACCAGTCGGGTCGTTACACATTATCATGGCCTTTTCTACTCCTGCGACTGTCCAGAACCATAACATAGTAGAGGCTCAAGCATCTTTATTTGGTGTCAATTGGTGTATTCAAAATGGATACAATCAGGTGATTCTTGAATTGGACTCTCTATACATTATAGAAATCCTCTGAATATATAGTGACACAAACTATAATCTCAGTCGCATTGTGAATAAGATCAAAGACACTATCAGCAGACTCAATATTCAGATCAAACATTGCTACCGCGAGGCTAACCAACTGGCTGACAGTTTGGCTAAAAGGGCAGTGGAATTGCAGCAAACAACACACTTCGAATCTAGCCAGGAACTCCCTAGGCAAGCCAAATGCCTATTTTTTCTTGACAAACAGCAAATTCCTTATATAAGAAACAAATATGACAATGATTATTTCTTTGTTAGTTAGGAATTTTTTGGTTGAGGAGGCGAACTAGTTGTTTTATCGCTGATTCCTCATTTTTTTAAGGGTTCCTCTACCCTTGTGTTGTATATTCAAACTCTTTTTTGTCTAATACAACACCCCCGAGTACACTGGGAAAGTTTATAAAAAAAAGTATGAGAGTCAGTCTAAAGTTATCCTATAAAAATATCTTTGTGCATATCAAATCCTTTAATATTATCAGAACTAACTTTTGTTTTTTTCTCCTCTCAATATCGAAAGTTAAAATTAAAGGACAATTACTTGAGAAAAATATTGTGAAAATTCTGATGATTTCGTCACCTTAACTAAATATTTTTTAACTATATAATAAGTGATGTAAATGAAGAATCAATGTTCATTTTATTAATTTTGGCCAAGATCATGTGTTAGTGCTCAAGTACAAACATTTGTACTTATTTTCAAGAAGCGCAAGAAGTCCAAGAAGCTCTGATACCAAATTGATGTGATTCTTCGAATTGACAAAGAATCAACTGACCAGGATCAAGATCTTAAAACGAAAATGTGGTTTTGTGCGCCAATTTCAAGAAACAACGTATCTCAAGTCCTAGGACTTGGAATCTGATGATTCAAAAAGGAGGTGAAAGATGGCGATTTGAACTATAAGAAAGACTATCTACTCGTTCAAAACAAGTAAATAACGTTGCTGCACCAGTTCAATGGAAGTTATGAATCGATGAAATCAAAAGAACAAATTTGGATCAAGAAACATTTTTTTAAAGATCAAGAACTAACCAAGTTCCTAAAGTCACCACTTGGAATCAATTAACGTGATAAAGAAACACCACACACAATTGAAAATAAGATAAGGACTATCACCACCTTGCTTGGAACAAAAAACAAGGATAAAGAAGACAAAATAGAGAAAAACACTCTATTGCAAATTATGGTAAATCCGCCCCTGAGTATTTGAACACATAATAGTACATCTTTTTTTTTAAGTTGCTGTAAATGTAAACTTCACATTTTTCATATGCTAATTTTAATATTGACAAACATAAACTAACTTAAATGAGGACTTAAGTCAAAGAGAGAGAAATATGAGGAGTTCTATTGTATGTTTCTTCTTTTAGGTGCTGAGTGCTTCCTTTTACGTACCCAAAAAGAAAAAACCAACTGGCTAGGAGTCTGCCTTTTCACATTTGCGTGAAATGCATCTCATCTAGAATTGAAATACAACTTTTTACTTGCTCTTTTTATATTATTTTGTTTTGTCTCCGTACGTACAATTTATCACTTATTCAAAAGGGAGCAATACACTTTCTGAGTTTCTAATATACTATCTCTCTATATTCTCTACAAAGAAAGTTGTAGCATTGAGATTGAAATGCTTTATTATTGCCCATCCTTTAATTTTAGGTCTTACTTACCAAAAAGGAGATCTCTCAGTTGTAATATATTCGTTGTCTAAAGCATTTTTAGCATATATTTAAAGTTAAGTTAATTCGTTGAAGATTCAAGTTATAAAAATGACTTAACAAAGTTATTTTTGTTTGTTTTATAACAAGAAAGTGACTCATGTTTTAACTCATTATCCAACAAAATTGTAACGACCCGACCGGTCGTTTTGAGCTCTAGCGCGTCGTTCAATGGTTGAAAGTCATGAACAACTTCATATTTGGTATTATTACTTGTGCGTACGGTCGGAGTTGAAATTCGAAAAGTTCAGAGTTAAATCGGAAGGAAAATTCTCATTTCGGAAGCCTTAAGTTGAAAAAATTGATTAAGATTGGAATTTTGAGTAAACAACCTCCGAATCAGGATCTAATGGTTCCAGCGGGTTTATGTGATGATTTCGGACTTGGGCATATATCCGGATCGGGTTTTGGATAAATCGGGAGCGTATCGGCGTATATTGTGGAAGTCAGCATTTTTGAAGGAATTTCCTAAGTTTGGATTGAAGCGCATTTCAGTGATATTGATGTCCGTTTGGGGTTTAGAGTCTGGGAATAGCTTTGTTTTGTGATTCTGGAGTTGGGAGCGCGATCGGAAGTGAATTCGGATGCCCGGAGGTCATTTTGAAGTCATTTGGCTAAAGATAGAAATTTGAAAGTTTTTGAGAAATCCGACCGGAAGTGGAAATTTTGATATCGGGGTCGGAAGGCGATTCTGGAAGTTGGAGCAGGCCCGTAATGTCGAATATGACTTTTGTGCAAAATTTGGGGTCAATCGGACGTGCTTTGATAGGTTTCGGCATCAGAGGTGGAAGTTTGAAATTTCAAGTTCATAAAGTTTGAATTTTAGTGCGATTCGTGATTTCGGCGTTGTTTGATGTGAGTTGAAGCCTCGAGCAAGTTCGTGGGATGTTATGGGACTTAGTCGTGTGATTTGGACGGGGTCCCAGGGGCCTCGGGTGTGTTTCGGGATGAGTTCGGACCATTTTTCTGTGTTTTGCTGTTGCTGTTTTCTGGTGTCACTGGTGTGCTATGCGATCGCAGAGAAGAAATTTGAGGTTTGGCTTGTGCGATCGCACCTAGGGGTATGCAATCGCACAGAAGGAAAAGTTGAGGCTACAGGGAATTGGCGTGTGCGACCGCAAGGGTTGTAGTGCGATCACACAAGGCTGCGTTTGGAGGCTGCGAGGCTTGGCCTGTGCGAACGCATGAGAAGGCATGTGAATGCACAGGGGACAACTGGGGCAGCATATTTGGCCTATGCGATCGCAAAGCATTTCATGTGATCGCATAGGAGGTTTTTGTCACACCCTGAACTTGGGGGGCGAGACCAGCACCTGGTACCTTACTCAACCGAGTACCAACGTAACATATCTTTCTTATTACATCATCATATACTCATGGAATACGGGTCTAATACGCCAACTTAATCATTTATAAACTCTAAACATAGGATGACAAGGCCATACAAGTATTCGTATACATGACATCTGTCTACAAGCCCCTAAGAGTACCTAAGTATCACAAAGGTCGGGACTGAGTCCCAACATACCAATAAATACCTTTCCTAATTATACTGACCAATTAAGCAACTCCGGAGCAAATGTGTGATGACCCAAAAGGTCATCCTAAGTAATTCCAGCTAAATCTGTGTTTCGAAGCCTCGAAAGCCTCTGTTAATCTCACCTCGATATGCGTGCACAGCACGGACAGGTAGCCGGGAAACTTCCATGTAAAAATTTGATAAAAATGAGATTTTTGAATTGAATAATTGAATAAAGTTGACTTTGGTCAACATTTTTGGTAAACGGATCCGGACCCGTGCTGACGGTCCCAGAGGGTCCGTAGGAAAATATGGGACTTGGGCGTATACCCAGAATCGAATTCCGAGGTCCCAAGCCCGAGAAATGAATTCTTAAAGAAAATTATTTTCTGAAAATAATAAAGGCTTTTCAAAATGAATAATTATGTGAAAGCTGTGTTACCAGGCCCGTATTGCGGTTCCGGAGCCCGGAACAGGGTTTGTTATATGTTATTTGTCCTATCTGTGGAATTTGGTGTAAAACGGGCTTGATTTGGTTGGTTTCGGATCCAAATGAGGAAAAAGGGAGTTAATGAACTTGTGGGGTTTCTAAAGAATTTGAAATTTGGCTTGAGAGGTGATTTTATGTTCCTGAGGTTCGAATTAAATTCCGAGACCGGAAATAGTTCCGTTATGTCATTCATAACTTATCGACAAAATTTGAAGTCATTCCGAGTGGTGTAGGCCGGTTCGGCGCGTTGAGCAAATACTAGAATTTCAAAGTTCTTAAGTTTGATTAATTTGGTTTTGGGGTTTGATTTCGAGTTCTGTTGTTGTTTTCATGTTCTGGAAGCTCGAGCAAGTCCGTTTAAAGATTTGAGACTTGTTGATATTTTTGGACGGGGGCTCGGGTGGGCCCAGGTGCCTCCCCGACCCCGCACGAGGCCAAAAACCAGCAAAAACCACTGCTGGTGCACAGCAGCTGGTGTGACCGCAGGTGCGGTTGCTCAGCCGCAGGTGTGGGACCGCCCCTGCGCTCCCAGCCTTCGTAGGTGCGACGCCTCTCGCAGGCGCGACTCTTTTTTCGCAGGAGCGAGACCGCTGGTGCGGCTCCCAACTTCGCAGGTGTGAGCCCAGGGACCCAGGCCTTCTTCCGCTGGGGCGATCACTCTCTCGCAGGTGCGAGACCGCACCTACGTTCCTAAGGTCGCAGGTGCGGAAACCGTTGTTGGCAGGCCTCTTAAATACTCTAAATTTTGGGTTTTCTTTACTTTCCCCCATCTTCAACCACCATTAGAGAACAACCAAGCTTGGGAAACACCTTCCACGACCACCCACTGTAAGAGGTAAGTTAAAACCCCATAAACTTCTAATTCTAACACTAATTCCTAGTTAAACTCACTANAGTGGGCCCAGGGTCGAATTTTAGTATTCTCGCAGGAATAGTAGGAAATGTATAATTTGGTTTAGGAATTGGTTTATTGAGTACTTATTGATGTTAATAAATCCATTATGTCTAGATATTCCCGATTCGGAGTTGGGTTCGAGAGGATAGGCTGTGATTCAGGCTTGACTTGCATTTTCTTTGGAGCCGAGGTAAGTGTTTGGCTTAACCTCAGCTTGAGGGATTAGGTATAGAGTCTTATTTGCTATGTGCAACTCATGTCCAATGTATAGGCGTGGTGACGAGTGCCTATGCGTTGCGGTCAAGTATGCCCGTGAGTCAATTGTGATGAAATTTGCTATGTTCTTATTCCCCGCACTATGAGTAAATTATGAATTAAATGTGATATTTGATGTTGTTTCATGACGTGGAGAGTTATTGAGTTATTTGTTCCAGTTAAGGCTTACACTGTTGAAATTGTATTACTGATGCGAGGTTGGTTA